>JAQGBT010001565.1:0-30786 GCA_034698585.1 Disparrhopalites patrizii | reverse complement strand
GGAGAGAGAGGAGAGAGAGGAGAGAGAGGAGAGAGAGGAGAGAGAGAGGAGAGAGAGAGGAGAAAGAGAGGAGAGAGAGAGGAGACTAGAGGAATAGAGGAAGAAGGGAGGAGAAAGGACATGTCTCAAGAAAACGGGACTTGACTCGGGAGGAACAGACAGAGAAATAGATCAAAGTAGATTAAAGAAGGGAGAGCGAAGTAAAAAAACGGTAGTACTGAATAAAACTGATGAAGTAATGTAAAGTCGTTGTTGTTAACCCCCGTGAGTTGAGTGGTTGATGGAGACGCGTGTGTTACGGGGAGATAGAGAGAGAGAGAGCAAAAGAAGGAAGACGATAGGACAGAATAATTTCATCAGGCTGATCAGGGTGAATGAGTGACAGTGTGGGCCACCCGAACCCTCTCTGACTCGATAAGCATCTCCAATTAACTCTTACTATACACAAGACGACCTGATTACTCTCTTCGGCCCATCACTCTTACTTAGATGGAAAAAAATCCACCACACACACTTTTATGTCCTCACAACCTTCCATTCAATTCTCGCTCTCTCTCTCTCCTCAAGTAATGCACTCCTCCCCAGATTTGTGAGGGGTGATCTTGATTTCCTTGTAGCTGAATAGCATTACCACCCTCCTTATATCTCCTCGAATCTACCTAGCCAACATTTCTGCATCAACGGCCTCCAAGCCGAGTCGGACTGCCCATGTTTTCATACGATTTACTTATTAGCTCCTTGTCCCCTCCACGCACCTTTTCACTCCTAGAAGGTACAGTTACGGAGGGAACTACTCACAACAAATATTTCCTTATCGCACTCAGCATTCTTAGTACTTAAGATCATAATTGAGCCCTGTGCATGGAGAAGGGCTAAGCCATTGGAGCCCATTGGAGCCCATTGGCGTGGACTCTGAACCTTCCCCGGCCATGATCCACACTGACGACATCAACAGTCACACCTGAAGCCAAGTCACAATTAAGAACTTTTTTCTTCCCTTTTCATCCCCTTTGCCTCCCAGAAATCCTCTTCTCTCTCCCACAATTTCTCTCTATTTTTCTCCTCTTTTCTCTCACATTTTCTATCTATTTTTCTCCTCTTTTCTCACTACTTTTCATTTGCTCACTCCGTGCCCTTTGGTGTGTCTCCCGTATTTCTCCTTTATGATTTCCCCTGCCTACCCCTTCCCTACCCTTTTGCCCATCTCTTCCCCCCGGAATCACCTTTCAGTCCGAGCCGTCCGCTGGATGTCAATGAAAGGCCAAAGTACGCACATGTTAATAGGGAAGACACAATGGGAGCCTAATGGAAGAAAGGTGGCAGTAGGAAAAAGTGGTTACAATACCAGTAGAAAAAAAAAGTGCTCACACAATCTGCACTCAAATGATCCCTTCATAATCCACATTTAATCCAATAACACACAATGTACCCTCAAAAATGGATTTGTACTAGAATGTGATATGCACACGTTTGCTCTTACAAGGAATGAAGGAGAGGGGGAAGATATGGGGTGGATTGGACAAAGGGATATATATGTATCTATATACATATATTGGTATATTGGTATTAGGTATACACATTTATGCAGAGGGGGAAAGGTGCATGTGAGTGCGTGGTCTGCTCAATCAAACGTGTTGTTGTTCACTGCTCACTTAATGATTCCATCTGGTTGACTTCTTCATCATCTGCTCCTTTTTTTTCTCTCCTGGGGTGTCTTCCTATTCATTGCTCACATACGAGTCTTTTGTACACGTACACGCTTTCAGTTCTTTCTCTCTCTCTCTCTCTCTCTTATTCTCGGTGACTCCAGCAGTGTAATCTGCTCTGGTTATTTGCTCGATAAAAATGTTCAGTCAATCAATAGTCGACATCTCCATTGCGAGAGCGAGTCCAATCCCTTCCCAGATCAAGCTCGGAGATATAACGAATGTTGTGTTACATTCATGTCAAGATCATTACAACATGGCCCTTTGCAGATTATTTCACTACTGTTCCTTAGCACTACTACTACGATTAAGTACTACCGGTATTTTTATGATGATTTCTGTAACCACTAAATTTTTTTGCACACAATCTCTCTTTCTCCCTCCATTATGTGTAGATTTTCTTTTTTTTACCCATAAAACTTCTCCATGCTTTTTCACATTGACATTTGGTTAGGTACACTCCTTATTATGACATTTGACACGTTTATCGTCGCATGTAGGTTCGTGATAAATGTTGACGATTTAGCATATTTTGTCTATGTAAATATGTGCTTTTCCTTTATTTTTTTTTATTTATTTTTTCTCTTCCCTTTTTTGCATGTATTTGGATGCGAGAAAAAAACGGAGAAAAAAAATATAAAGAAATCTGGAAGAAGAAGGGAATGAAGAGAATGAAAAAGATAAACATAAAACAAGGGGGTCTATGGACATAAAAGGACCTGGATTGAACCAAGTGTGGAGAAGGCGAGAGGCAATAATAATAATAAAAAGCAGCCATGCGAAACCTAAAAATGGTCAAAATGGGAAGAAAAATATGGTCCTATTCAAATTCCGTGGAAAGAAGGGGGCAGAGAGACAAGAATCGCTCCACTCTTTCGTCTTGTTAGGGAGAATCAACATTCGGGAAAACTAATGTCTCTCTTCATGCCTGTATACACATGGCCCTGCCGGTGGCTGGCGTTTCATCGGACATAAATCCATAGAAAAAAAATGAAAAATTGCAGGCAAAATATTATAGCCTATAGTACCAGTTGATAATTATCCCAATTGTCCACTTCCATTACGGGAACGAAAGGGTTAGTTGTATTTGGACCTTGAGACATGCTCATAAAAAAGATTAGGATTTTTTTATATACTATTTCCATTTTTTTTATTTCTCCTTTCTCCAAAAGGGAGAGAGCGGCTGGATGATAAAAAATAATTTTGAATGGTTTTTCCTATGCTAAAATCTAGTACTGGTTTGTACATACTTATTGCAACACAAGGCTTATTTTTTAAAGGGAAGCAGAGATATTTCAAGACGGGAGAGAGGTCTTTGGCGAAGAAAAGAGAGAAAGCTAGCGAAGTCAAATCGGAGGTGGGATATTGCATATTAAGAAAGAGGAAAAAGAAGAACTTATACACAGATAAGGTAGAGATCAAAAAGGGGAGGCGAGGAAGGATTTGCATGAAATATGTATAGACAGAACCAATTTCACACGAAAAATACAAGGGAAAAGCTAGGGAAGCGAATTTGCGTAAATAAAAAGCATAATCAACCGAAAGGTTTGAGAAGAAGTAAAGAGAGAAAGTCGTGAGGAAATAAACAACATCAGAAAAAGAAATGAAAAACAAAGAGGAAATTCTGAAGATATACTAAAAACGAAAGCCGGAGAAAATTCTGAAGAAACAAAAAATTATGAAGAAATAAAACAACAGAAAATTCTAAAGACAAAAAAACAGAAAATTCTGAAGAAATAAAAAACGAAAACTAGAAAATTCTTGAAGAAATAAAAAACGGAAAACAGAGAAAATTCTGAAGAAATAAAAAAACGAAAAACAGAAAATTCTGAAGAAATAATAAAAACGAAAAACAGAGAAAATTCTGAAGAAATAAAAAAACGAAAAACAGAGAAAATTCTGAAGAAATAAAAAAACGAAAAACAGAGAAAATTCTGAAGAAATAAAAAAAACGAAAAACAGAGAAAATTCTGAAGAAATAAAAAAACGAAAAACAGAAAATTCTGAAGAAATAAAAAAACGAAAAACAGAGAAAATTCTGAAGAAATAAAAAAACGAAAAACAAAGAAAATTCTGAAGAAATAAAAAAACGAAAAACAGAAAATTCTGAAGAAATAATAAAAACGAAAAATGGATAAAATTTGGATTAAATAAAAAACGAGAAGAAAGAGTAGGTCTGGGAGACAAAGAATAATAGACGGATGGGCGCAAGTGTAACAATCAAATATAGAAAAGAACTTCCCGAGAAAAGGAAAGAGAATAGAAAGAAAGAGTTAAAAAGAGCGCGAGAAAAGACAGAAAAAAAAGAAATGGAGAAAAAGTATAATGATGGGAAAAGGAGATGATGGGAGAAAAAAACATAAAGGTCTCACCAGCCCCACAGCCGAGAAAATCCATGGAGAATAACAAAATTGGAAGGTACGCACATGAGGCTTTATAGAAAAAATATATACTTTGTATAATAATAATAAAACGAGGGTTCATTCCTTCATTCTTGTCCAATCCTCGCTTTGGAGGAGAAAAGAAAGAAGTTCGAACCCACACGGACTGAAAAAAATGCTAAAAAGAAATCCCTGCCGTGCTATTGGGTGCTCTCAATGCTTATCAACAACATTTATCTCATCTGTAATCGCTCCATCTTTAGCCATTGCCTGGATTACTCAATATCATTATTATCCTGATTAAATTCCAAACCGATGCCGTCTCCTCCTATCACCACCGATCTTTTTGGGTTGCGCCATAAAAACCCCGTTTTTTTCTTTTTAAAAAAACTATAAACTTATTTTCCTTCGCTTCTCTTTGTCTAAATTTGGGAGACGAAAAAAAAGATGGAAGGAACCTTTTTTTTATTGGACTCAGACTTTTATAGTAGTAAATTGAAAAATTATGAGCTTTTAAATCACAAATAAATTATTAAAGGAGGTAAACGGGAAGAAAGAGGCAATTAAAAAAAATCAATTACAGGTGTTTTTATGATGGTTTTTGTAGTAAAGTACATGAAAGTATTAATTATAGACATATTTCGCTCCCCTTTTGTCTTATGGACAGTGAATCCAATCGTGCACTGACCTTAACCTACACGTAATGGGAAAAGACGGCTCTTTTTGAGGGGAAAAACCATTGGAAAACCACTTTTTGAGAATAGGAAAAAAAAGAAAACTCAAGGAAAAAAAGTCGTGAGAATTCATAATTTCTCACCAAGTTACATAATAATAGTCGTAGCAATTAAATTCCAGTTTCCTAAAAACATTTAACGAATTTATGGAGTGTGAATCCTCGTGATTTATGAGGTGGACTCCACTCCATCAGTGGTTCAAGTGCAGCGAGACAATGCGCTTTGGTGCACATTGTGCTTTTTGGCGGAAACTTTGTATACAAATATTACATTCTTTTCAACTGGACGACGATGAAGAAGAAGGGAAAAAATATTTTTTTGCCTCCTCTCGCTCCATGAGCTTCCCCCATGGACAACTTCTGTGGAACTTGAATAATCATAATTACCTCTATGTTTTCCTTTTTCAAGTTTTTTTTGTTTGCATAATCGGTTAACAGCGAAGAAAGGAAAGAACGTAAACAAACAAGACGAAGAAGCTTGCAGGAGCGGAGAAAAACTGAAAAACGTACGTTGCTTATAATCAGGAATATCTTTTTCTCTAAAACTCCCAAGGAAGTTTCTTTAATTGCAACATTTGGCGGCTTTCGGTGCTTTTAGGACCTTTCTGGTATCACATCTCACTCATTAAGCGGATGCAGCTGACTCCTTTCTCTCTAGCTTTCTGTCTCTATATCCAATAGCCGGAGCAATTAGACATTGTGTTCTGTTTCTATCTGGTTTTTCTCATTTTTTTCAATTTCCCAAACTTTTCTCTCTCTGTTTTACCCCATTTTTTGTTTCCCCACTTTTATCTTCTCTATTTCACTAGAATATTTCATATTTTTCTTACTCTAATGCTTTCCCAACCTTTCCTCATTGTCTCAATATTTATTCTTCTCACGTCCCCCCAATGTGTCAATTTTGTCAATTTTTCTCCCTCCCATTTACTGTCCATATTTACCAATTCTTTAAATATTTTTTCAATATTTCCTCCCCATGTTTTCCGTATTTTTTCTTGGAAGTATGCCCCGCAACAATTATTAATTTCCACGTGCTTCTTTTAATTCCTCTGGCTTGCCACGTTGTTATGCCCGGTTAGTTCCCCATGGAACTGTTCTCCTCCAGGAAGCAAAGAATCCCTGGAAAAGTACCATGAGTTACTCCATCCTACAGTTGTCATTACATCCGATATTCCCGTTTTTTTTAGATCCTGGAATTCTCGAGGCTTACAAAAAAAATCATAACAAATGGGTTTTTTGTTGCATAGCATTTTTTTAATATTTTTTCTGCTGATTCCTTTTCATTCAAGACAGGTATACGTCAAAGGGAGAGTAAAATGAAGGGGGAAAGGGGTGATGGGTGAGGGAAGAAAATAAATTTGTTGGAAAAAAAATTCAATTGTATTTGATTGTATTTGAACGGAGTGGTATATAAATACTTTTGATGTAATATTTGATGAGGATTCCAATTGCATTTCAAAATATGTCAAGGGCTGGGAGAAAGATAATCACAATGCTGGTTGCGCAGGGAGAGAGAGAGACAGCGAGACGGAGAGCGAGTCATGGAAGTTTCCTATTCTATTCATATTCACAAACATCTATAGCTGCTTGTGTGTGAATGTTTTTTTTTATTTTGTGCCTGCGCCCCACTCACCCCGCCGAAGAAATTTTGAACATATAAAAAATGTACAAGAATACACCTTACAAAACATGCAAGTGTGAATTTGAATGCTGATAAAAAAAACAGCAACACCACAAAAATACCTCACTATACACCTTGAAAAAAACGTTCAATGGTACCTTGCATACTTTCCTCACCACCTCCCGCCCGTAAAAATGTTTGTAATGGAAAGAGAAAAAAAAAGGACGCAATACAATTGTATCGATGGAAAAAAAGTGTGAGTACTTGTAATTCCATGTAAAAATCCAAAGGAGCAAGCCACAATTTCGTGCCTTCTATTTTTTTTCTCTCTTGTCCTGTCAAAAAAGAAGTGTGTGTGTGTAAATGAAAAAAAAATTCTATGTAAAAATTGTACACATAAAAATATAATGGGGTACATAAGAACATAAAAATTACCACAACATGTATGACTGGCAAAGAGACTACTGCAAGATTCCTTATCCCCTATTAAGAGAGACACAATAGAAGGAAAAACCAAAAGGAAGCTCACCACAAAGCCTTTTGCTGTATGATTTTACACACTGCAAACAGAGAGAGAGAGAAATAGAGGGAAGATAGACACCTTTCACACATTGATAATAATAATAACGAAAAAAATCCCAATTGGATTGACACCTGAGCTCATCATATCTGACTGAACGGTGAATTTCATTGTTGTCATCTTCTCTTCTTTGCATTTCTCTCTCTCTCTTTCATTTCTGTCTCTGCCTCTCTGCCTCTCTGCCTTTCTCTCTACACACCTCTCTCTCTCGCTTTTTCCTTCGGTGTCTCTCTCTTTCTCTTCGTTCCTTGACGGCTTTTCAGTCGGCCCAAAGTGCGAAAGCAATTACGCTCTTTGTCTTGGCCAAGTTGAGCGACATGCGAATCACTTGTTATATGTACTTCCGAACGAACCTCTCATGTCTCTCTCCCTTTTTCTCTCGTCTCTTTGTACCTTTTCGTGTGCGTACATCTCCATTTTTTTCCTCTCTGACTCTCTTTCTCTCCCTCAATCGTTTTAAATACTAAATATAATAAAAAAAGAGCTGGTAGGATTTTTTTCTCCTCTCCTATATTACGTTACACAATCCAAATATGTCTCTCTAGCTGATTTACCCACATTTCGTAATAGAGTCTGCAATAATAATAATGTGTATTTTAATAGTTTTTTTCACTTACATTCTCCCTTTCCAATTCAAAAGATATGGGTATTGTTCACTCTTTTTTTCCTTCTGTCTTCCCAAGTTTTTCCACATGCAAATTTGAGAGAGACAAACAGGGCATTGGACTTGGCCGTCTCTCTCTCTCTCGTGTCTCGTTCTTTCTTGCTTTCCTACACATTTCCGTGTCTGTATCTCCATTGCTCTCTCTCTCTCTCTTTCGATGGTGTGAAGGAATGACTTGACTAATATTGCAACAATTCTCCCCATAATGATCAATTACTTGCCTATCCACGTACATTTATTGTCCAATAAAGAAGTCCTCAATGGGCTGAAAATGTGACTGTCATCATCACAAAAATATCTCTCTGCCACTTGTTCCATTCTCCCTCCCATCTCGCAGGCCGGGGAGGGAGTCATTTTTTCCCCGGGAACATTAAATACATTTAACTTTTTTTCCCCAACAATTTTCCTTATGCAAACCCGACAAAATAATAACTGCTTCATAATTCTCCCGATCGTTTTCCTTTGCCTTTACTTTTCTCTCTCTCTCTCTCTCTCTCTCTTTCTCTCTCTTTCTCTCTTTCTCTCTCTCTCTCTCTCTCTCTCTCTCCCGCCTTTGTAATTCTTCCTACCTCCTTGTACTCTTTTTTAACCCCGCGCGTGGCGGAGTAAGGCGGGAGATGTGTGGCTGTATGTGCCAAAAAACATTGGGTTGTTGTTGTTGTTAAGCTTTTAGTATAGTGTTTGGGAAGCGACTATAACGAAAAAAGACGACGACACAATCCACACCGCATTCCCATTTCTCCATCAACTACCCCATTACTGATCTATTTTCAGGGCAAGAAAATACTCACCGCACTTGGGTAATGTACCAGCAAAGGATGTACAGACGGGGTGGTAATGGCAAATGGAGGAGTAGCAGTTGCTACAATACACTCAGAGAGAGAGAGAGCAGAAGAGACAGAAGGAGGAAGAGTAACAGAGAGACAGAGGGAGACAGGGTAAGAGAGACAGAAGGAGAGAGAGCCGGAAAAAGAGAGAGAAGGAGAGAATGTAGCGTGGAAAAAGTTAAAAGTTTTTTCAGCATTTTGACAGGAAATTGAAATTTAAGGGAGTAATTTGTAATTACTTTGCCTTTCCACAGGACCTGATCATCATCGCTTCTGTGTTTCTCTCCCTTTTCTACCACTGGCTCTCTTCTCCCCGTCTCTCTTCCCGTGCCTCATCTCTCTCTCTCTCTTTATCTCTCCCTCTCTCTCTCTCTCTTCACCGTTTGGGATACACCACAAGACATTTTGCTTACTTTTTACCCCAATCGCAGGGAAAAAATCCATGTATACTCCGAGGAAAGGAGTCTCTCCTGACGGCAACTAACTTTTCTCTGCCAGAGGAGGACGAAGAAGAGACGAGGCGGAGGAGGAGGATGAGGAGGTGGAAGAAGAGTTTTTTTGAATACACAAACACCGCAGTTTCTTTGACATTAGTGAGGATGTAGGGACTCGGGGCTCATAAAGTGTTTTAAAAGCACACATCCAAGTAGTGCCATAATTCAAAAAGTTCCTCTTCAGCTCTTGTTCTTGTCTCTCTCCCTTAACCAACAACACACATAATAATACACTTTCTTATGATTATCATGTGCTCTTTTCATCACTTTTCCCTCTCTCTCTCTCTCTCTCTCTCTCTTCCCCTCCATGCACATAAACACTACTGTTTATTTCCCAATTTAATGGGAAATTTATATGAGTTCATAGGAAACTGTATTACAAAGTCCTTTCATTACTACTATTAGCAGCACAGTATTACCCCCTTGACAAACAAAAAGTCTCATAACTTTTTTTTCGGTGTTACAATTTTTTTTTTTTTGAGGAAATTCAAAGTCAGAAATAATCATAATTTGTGTATGTATTAATGTTGCTGAGACGTGCTTCGTGTATTTTTTTCAGTCTCATTATTACCATTTCAAAAATAAAACAACACAAGAAAAATTAAATTTAGACACAAACTCCATCATTCTTTATTTTGGGGGCTTAATCTCATTCCTTTACCCTCCTTTCCTTTCCTGGTGGAGTCTTTCAAGGATGGAAGAACAAAAAAAAATTATACACACAAAAATAAAAGGGTAGCAAGGGAAAATGGAAGCAGTAATTTTTTTAGGTGGTGTACAGTTATTAAGGAGCATTTGATTAAAGGAAGGGAGGAGGGACTACCAGCAGTACGTATTTAGTGTGGAAAAGAGTGAAATCGATGGTTTTAAAAAAAAAAGCTAGAAAGACCTACAGAGAAAGAGAGCCTTTGGTGTACTGGATGGTACAGAGAGAAAAAAAAATTCGAAAAGGGGAAAAAGATGTATGAGTAGGTTGAAGCTCAAAGTGACAGGCTTAACTTTTGTTTTTCCCTTTTACAAGTTGGGTAATTGCAGAGGAAGCTAATTTGAAAATTTCCTGTTTATAAGCTCCTATTCATTTGGGTAAGGGAGCAAGCGGCTGTGTGGATGAGAGAACTGTAACGTTCTATTTCATGGATAATTCCAGGTTCTTCCTGGCTCCCTTGAAAAATAATGATGAGAAAACTACCATCACTCTTCCTCTCTCCCTCTTTTACCCTCTCTCAGGGCAATTTAGATGGGAGAAGAAGAAGTAGAGAAAAAAAAAGGTTCAGCCTTCACTTACTTAAGAGAATCTGTTTGCTGGTAAGTACAAGAAAAGAGTGGGTGGGTCTTCGTCTTCTATTAGAGAGCTGGAAAGAGAGAAAGAGAGAGAGAGAGAGAAAAAAAACAAATGTAATACAGTTACCTTATTGTGTGCCACTGATTGAACAACTCGTGGATAGCGAGGGAAAGATTAAATAAATGATTACCATGCGGATGAGAGGGAGAGGGAATTACCTCCAGATCAATATTATCAAACACATTGTGATACATACCAGCTAATGTGAAAGGCCTGGGAGGAGGGCAAGAAAATATTTACGTTTGGGTGCCAAATAATAGGCATTTTACACACTTATCCTTTAGTCTCTGTCTAACATCATTTCTTCCAAGTGGCAGTTGATGGCAGAAAAAAACGACTTTTTTAAAACAAGAATGATTTTTGAAAGAAAAAATATAAAGAGCAATGGGAGAGGGAGAGAGATGTGCGCTCTATCCATTTATGTCCATGTTATGTATCTTTCCCCCCGCCTCCTTCAATCCTTTTGGTAGTATCGGCCATAAATAATATGCACACACATGTAACTCCATGACATGGTACAATTATTATTATTACATATGGACATAGAAGGCAATGCAGGATTTTTTTTTTCAAATGGTAATTCCCAAGATTTCGGCGGGACTTAATTACATGCAGACACCGGAGAGATGTGTAAGATTTAAGAAGACGCCGAGGAAACGGCGAGGGAGAAACAAATACTTTCTCCATTTTGGAAGGATTCGGAGGGAACAAATAGTTTGATCTTTTACACGAAAACTGACCTACATTAAATGTAAGACAATGAATTTCGGGGAAGTGAAGAAAAGAGTGTTATTGTTTTACAAATTCTCTCTCTCTCTCTCTCTCTCTCTCTCTGCTTCTCTCTGTATTTTTCTCTCTTTTGCTTTTTTCTTTAAATGCCAGCGTGTAATTTGTCCTCATTTTTCAATGCTGGCCGGAGTAGTTTTTGTCAGAAATTCCCTGCTCCTATCCCATTTGTCTTGGCCGGAGGGAGAGGGGAAAGTGAGGAAAAAAGAGTGTCGCGTTCTTCATTTGTCTTTGAACACTCCACCGTCTTGGGGTGACCAGGCTGTTGACTGTAATTTGGCAGCAAAATAATAGAACTTTTAGTCAGCTATTCACATTTTCACTCCTCTAAGGCCTAGGTACGTGCTAGCCAATTTGAATGCTTGGAAATTGTCGGAGACATATAGAGAGGATGTAATGGGAAGAGAAGAGAGACAGAGAGAGCGGATGAAAAGGAGAAAGGAAGAGCGAGAGAGACGTAAAGATATTAAGAAGAAGACGGGGAGATAGGGATGGTTGTAGTGGTAATAATAATACTAATAATGGTATGGTCAGATAGCTTTATAAGGGCCCAGGCCTTTCCAAGTAACTCCTTTGTCTGCATTCCGGATCTCTAATGAATTTCTATGCACTTATGGAGGTCAAGTGATCAGTCATGATCATCAAGGAAATCTTCTTGGACCAAAGAAATGAAGGAGGAGAAGAAGGAGACGAAGAAGGGAAGGTACACTTGGTCTCCTCTCATTGTTGTGGGCCTGCTCACAAAGAAATATTTTTCTCTCTCCCTTTTCGCCCTTTACAGAGAATTCGGTCAGTGTCGGACGGCCACATGGTCGTACATACATGCCAAGAAAGGAATTGTGTGTCCATACGTGAAGGCACATGTGTGCCCTTTTCTACAAGCTCCAAGTCTTATGTGCTCCTACCTTGTTCCCCTTAAATGTTGATGAGAGAGGAAAAAATCAAATTCCAAGATTTTCGGATACCAAAGGGAACTACTAGAAGGTGCAGTGAAAAAAAAAAGACTTTCACGTGGCTCCATGAAGGATACATGACAGCGAGAAGTTTTTGGGGGGAAGATAGCAAAAAGTGTTGGTATTTCCCTAAGCTACTACTCACTCGTCTCTCTCTTCTCTCTCTTTCTCTTGCTCTCTCTCTCGCTCTCTCTCTCGCTCTCTCTCTCGCTCTCTCTTCTTTCCTTCTCTCTCTCCTTCTCTCTTACCTCGCCCTTTCCCTCTTGCCCATCTCTCTCGCGGGTTTTCTCTCTATCTGACTCGTCTTACTACTCGTAGTGAGTGATGCAACTGGTAAATAGTGAGGAGGAGAGGGAGAGAGAATACCCTGGTGACTTATTATTCCAAGTACGAGTTTCCTTCTTCTTCGTCGTCTTCTCAAAGCCCAAGTTATGACTTTATGTGCTAAGGATTGTGAGTGAGTGCTGGACCATGCCGTGGATCTCTCTCCTTCCCTCTCTCGGTCTCTCTCTCTCTTTCTCTCTCTCTCTTTCTCTCTCTCTCTTTCTCTCTATCTTTCTCTCTGTCTCTCTCTCGCACATGTGTAGTATGTACGTGTGTATGCGAGACGCCGTGGAACATACGAAGTTGAGGTCAGACTTGACATTTAGCTCAGCAGGAGTCCTACGGGATCACTACGGTTTAGACACAGGGTTCACCTCAAGGAAAATCAGCAGGTGCTTTATTCCATGCTTGGAACTGACTCCGTAACGAATAAACCGACCGCCTCCGTTTTTTTCTTACTTACGTATCTACTCTTCTTTATTCTTCTCTTCTCCTTCCATGTACAAATCTCTCTCTCTCTCACACACATTTCTTTCAATCCACGGATTACATCTCTTCTTTTCCTCCAGACTTTTTGTGATTCCTTCAAGCCCCTTTGGAAAATCCGTCTTTGGAAAGTCGTCCTCTTTCTCTCTCTCTCTCTCTTTTTCTCGCTCTCTCTCTCGGACTGGAAAAACTAAAACACAATTACCTTTTCATTTGTTGGCGAAGCTTTGTGTAAGAAACAGTCTTATCCCACTAACAGGGTTACATTTTCCCCGGCTCACTTGTCTCCATTTACTTAATAATTTCCTATATTTTTCCACTTTTCATCAACCGCTTTTGTTCCATCTCCTCCTCCCCTTTTCTTTCTATTTTAAAGGAAAAAATTAAAAAACAGAGAGGGGAATTTTTTCATTCCGCCTTTTCCCCCTCCCTAAAATCCTATATCTAATCTCCGTTTCTTGCTCTCTCTCTCTCTGTCTCTCTCTCTCCTTTTCGTCGTGTAGGAAAAATGTAAGTTTGAAGAAAATAGAAAAAAATTACACTTTAAAGGTTTTGGTCCCCATTTTTCGGAATAGTTCATAGGTACATATGTACAGTAAAAAACACAATATTCACCTTTTGAAACATTTTTGTGTCAGGGTATGCTAAATGTGAACATTGTAGGAGCCATGTTCTCCTTCTCTACCCGTAAGCATTGGGAATTGAGTGGGAAGCCGTTGGTTCGATTATCTTAAAGTCACGAAATTGTATTATGAGATGAGTCGTTTTTCCTCTGTGGCTTGCGGTCATCTATAGATGTGGTAATCGTATACAATGGAGATATTATTTAATCCAACAACGTGTGTGAGTGTATGCATAAAGGGCCTTCTCCTTCCCATTCCATCTAGAAGTGGTGGCTACAAAAAATAAAGTCCCGTAAAATCTGAATCGCATCCTCTTGATAAAGGTTTGGGGAATTATTATTATTTATACAGTAAGATAGGACAGCAGGAGATCGGTCGTAATATGAAATTCCAAGAAAATCCGACACATATGTGGGCTGGCATAAGTGGTATAAAAATCCTTGTAATAAGGGATTGGAGTAGTAGTAGTCCTGCCTATGTCCTCTGGGATGGATGATATAGAAAAGTATTCGACTCCATTAAGAAATCCCGAATGCGACCGACTATACACTTGTGTATGGCCGTCTATCCCTCAATTTATTTACCCAAGAACTGAATAAACCAACTGCGTATATAATATTTGAAGGAATGGAAACGCCATTTAATCCTTCTTGATGGAATGCAAAACTCCATATTGGAATCTTATGCCATTTATTTCTCTCTCTCTCTCTCTCTCTCTCTCTCTCTCTCATTCACTCATTCTTCCGTCTTACGAGAGCTCTCGTCTTTGGAGAGACTCTTATTGTGCTTAGATTGGCGCTTTACATAATTTACAATGGTATATGAGCAATACAGAAGAATCAGAGAGAGAGAGCGCGAGAGAGAGAGTAAGGGAAGAGAGAGAGAGAGAGAGAGAGAGAGAGAGAGAGAGAGAGAGGAATAAAATACACATGAACTGAAGTGGGTACTGTTACTTAATCCTTTTGGTAATGATGAGGATGAATAAATAACCAAAACAAAATCTTAGCCTAGAAAAAATGTAAATTCCGCTACAAACAAGGTATTTAGTTGCCCAGTAAAAACTATTTTATTTCTCGTTTGGGAAAAAAAGGCACGGCGTACCAAAATATGATATTATGACATGTGTAGATGTACATGCATATCCTGCATCTTTGGCCTCTTAAAAAAGACATCAGACGAATGCAGTTATTTGTGGGCGTATCATCTTACCTTTCCCCTCTACTCAGCCGTCGATTCAAGGGAAGACAGAAGGAGAGAGAGAGACAGAAAGAGAGAGATTCATTCGTAAATGTATGAAATGTCAATGAAGTCAATTTACACACCACCCCACTCACAATAATAATTCATTCACTCTCCCAGTCTTAGACTAAAAGAGAGAGCAAAGAAAATGCATATAAAGAAAGGGCAGAAAAGAGGGAAAGACTAGAGAAAGAGACGAGAGCGAAAGCAAAAGAGAGAGAGAGAGAGATAGTCAGGTAGAGAAAATAGGGAGAGACAGAGACGAAGTGAAAGGCTGGAAGCGGCGGATAATGAACCATATTCCTACTAGTGCATTCCAAAGAGTACACATGGCAATGTATTAGAATAATAAAAAGCCATTTTTTCTACCTCCCACCTTCATCTTCCCTCCTGGATCAAAATATTCCCCTCTCTCACGATACGTCGGTGGTCAGCACCCTCGGAGACTTTACTGTGTGCCCCTCCACAGTAGTGAGGGTTATACTTCCCAGCTTTGACATGTCATCATGTACATTCTCCGGTCGCCTCCCCTTAATAATGGGAAGAATGTCTATAAACTGGAATCATTGGGCTTTATCTCGACACACATTCAGTCCTTGACGTGATTGTTACGCTTTTTTTTGAAAGGGAGACTCTCCGAGAGGGGAAAATATGGAAGAAGTAGCTCCTTACAGATGGTGTCACTGATACGGGGACATGGAGAGGGGAAATAGTCACAGAAGAAGAGAGAGACAGAGAGAAAGAGAGAGAGAAATGATACACACGGGCTTTGTCTCACGCAATACAAGAGCCACACACACGCAGGGAGAGAGAAGTTAGTGAAAAGAGGCTATTGTGGAGTGACCGATGAGAGGGAGAGATTCCCCAATTCCATTGTCACCTGTCCACATACTATTCATTTGTATTCAGTCATGTTTTTAGAAGGTGTAAAAGAGACAAAAAGGGGAGAGAAAGGGAAAAAGGAGACTAGTTTTTTTTCTACCTTGTCAATGTCCACATACACACTGGAAATGTTGGATGAAAAATGTTCGACATCAACATGATCAATGAAAATGCTCAATGGAAAAACAAAAACTGTTGGCTAATATAAATAAAACACACCACACTGCCTTTTTTTGTATCAACCCTTGCATCGCATTGAATCGCTTCTTACTGGCTAGAACCTGTGAAAATTCAACTCCCCCCCCCTTTGAGCAAGTCACAGACGGGTATACATATGCATGCACAGAGGTGGCAGCAAGTTTATTTATGGGCAATCACTTCATGGAATTGCAGGGGAATTTTGGATGAACCAAAATTATAATTGAATTTAACTTGATGATTTTTGGTCAAATAAAGAAATGAAGGGATTATTAATAAAGGAGAGGAATCTTTGTTATTCATTTCTTTTGAGAGGAATCTCTGCTATTTTTTTTTCGAACGTAACATTTTCGGGTGGAATCGATTGGATGTTTTTCAGTGACAATGTATCGTCAATAAAGCTTGTTCTATGGGTAAAATAAGGCAGGAAGACGATGGACATCAACCTCATAAAAATGTACTTAAAAACATTTCCAACCCTTATGTTCTCCCCTTTGACAAATCTGGACTTGGTCTATAAAAAATGGAGAGATAAAAAAAAAGGATTTTTTAGGGTAACAATAAAAGAGACAAAATCGAGAATGAAGCATTTGACAATACACACATTTTATGAAGGTGCTGACGACTCCCCAAAGATTAATGTGGTGGTGGGAGTGAGGATGGGCAGGAACACATGAGTGTAAAAATCATTTTCCCCCTCCTCCCCCCCTTTATAGTACATTATGGGACGGAGTAAGGAAAAAATTACAGCACCGTGACTCTGAGAAAGTTTTCAACGACACCAGAAATTCCATGAAAAAGTGTAGTTATGAGAACTTGAAAAAAAAGATAGAATTTGTTTTTTTGTTCCTTGCTTAGTGTAGTAGAAAATGTCGCATTATTTGGATACCCCAAAAAAATAAAGACTGGAGAGATTCTTTTATTTTCTAGTTCAATTTCTTTGGCACTCCAAAATTTTATACTCGTACATTTTTCCTTCCCCGTGTAGGAATGTACTGCATACGTCCATGGACGTACATACGTAGTAATAACAAGAGAGTCGTCAATAATATAGTATATATAATGATTCAATAGAATCCGTTTCATGCACGACGATTTGGCAGTGACAGTGCTCCTGATGGTTGGTTAATTCTCACGAGGGAATTTCTGACATGCTTCGTTGATTTGTAAAATGTGTGCAAAAACATGCTCTTTTTTTTGTTATCTCTCTCCTTTTGTATGTCTTTACACTATTTCAGAAGAGGGAAAAGATTATGGTAGATACTAACTCTTACCCTTTTTTTCCTCTCCTACCACTACTTACTGGCCCAGGAGGAGGGGGAAAATTTGTACATGGATGAAGGAAGGAAATGCGTTGACAAGTTTCCTGTGAGCAGATTCTTTCTTTATATCGTTTATTTTTTGTAGTTCTTCCTTTTTTTGGTGGCCCACGAGAGGGAGAGAGAGAGAGAGAGAGATTTGAGTGGAGGAGAGATGTTGTGTGAATGACATGTGCAGATGCGATATATGCTTAGTGTGATTTAAATGCTTTATATTAGACGTCGTTGTCCTGGTCGCGGTGAAGAGGCTGCGAGTCACAGAGATACAGCCACAGGGAGGGAGAGAGGGCCAGAGAAAGAGAGAGACAGAGAGAGAGAGAGACGGAGAGAGAGCGAGACAGAGAGCCAAGGGGGAAAAGTTGTAGTAGTGGAAGTGGTGGTTCCATTTGATACTCGGTGTAATGACTATTGTGTGCCCACCTTCTCACGATCATTATGGTGATTATCAGGAGGAGCTTCTTGAGTCGCCCCACTCAGCTTCCAGCCATTGAGCTTGTCTCTCATATCAATGCATTTATTACTGTGCCATTTACCACGTTATTGGCTCTTAAGCGAGAGAGAGAGCGAGAGAGAGAGAGAGAGAGACATGAAGCCTCTTCCATCCACATTTGTATACATACAATGGACAAAATCCGTGTATCTTTAGTGAGAGAAGTGACGACGAAAACTATCACCTGTAAGTGGCACTTGCCACGTACAAGGAATCCATGCTTTTATTTCTTTTGCTTTTTATTTTGTATCTATATTTTTTCCCCTTTACCTTCCATCCATCTTGATAGACATCGTCATCATGACGAACACGATATAGTCACACTTGCGGCATTCTTCACCTCCCCCTCCCTTGGCTTTCCCCCGGCATGAGTGCTATCCACTAGGACCATGAAAAAAAATCTACTACTACCTGGGACTATATCTTTTTTTGATCCTCTCACCCCTTGTGCTAAGACCTCCTTGTCCTATAGTAGTTTGATGTCTAGGGAGGGAGAAAAAATGTCCGTGAATGTGTCGATGGAGGGAAATATGTGGAGCTCACAACTCTTATATGGGCAGATCGAGGTTATGAAATGTGAACGAGATCTTAAACGCGGGATGATGGTTATTACATGAGCCCTGTAATTACTCTGGCAAGTGCAGAACCTATGAATGGAGGAGGCAAGAGAGCGCGTCAGAGAGAGAGAGAGAGAGAGAGAGAGAGAGAGAGAGAGAGATGAAGAGAGAGAGAGAGCTCGCGACAGAACACTTGGGACTTGCGGAGGGAAATGAGAAAAGGAAGGGTAGTTTTCTCCATAGCTCTAATAATATAAAGGGAATGACTAGGGGGGACAATTAGAGAGATTAAAATCCTAAAAATGCTCCACGACTACCACTTTCTGCTACAATACGACGATAGTAGTAAATCCATAACATTCCCCGCTCTCTCGCACATTCCCTCTCTCTCTCCCTATCTCGTCTCTCTCTTCCCTTTCTTCGTCATCTCCTCTCCCTTTGTAGTCTCTCAGGTGTTGATGTATCATTTTCTGCTGGTCTTTTAGGATGTATTTTTTTGGCCTCGGGTTGTGGAAAAACTTGAGCTTTTATGTAAGACAGGGGAAGGACATACATATGAGGGATGCACAGGAGGATTCTCTCTCTCTCTCTTTCCTTTTTCTCTCTCCGTCTCTCTCTCTTTCCTCCTCTCACTCCGTCTCTCTCTCTGCCTTTCTCTCAAGTCTATGAGCCCAGTGAGTGTGTATATGGATGTGATGTGTACCACGGGGTATCTTTTTTCAGTTGGAGTGGAATACACAGCACATGCTTTTGAGGTTGTGAGACGAGCAACAATGTTCGCAGGCGGGCATGCTGTGTCTCCTGAGAATTCGCCCGGTGAGTCTTTGTTTTCCACATAAAGATTTCTTCATGAAGTCGAAATTCCTCCCAGGGAGCGAAACTGAGAACGTCACTTTAACTCGTCTCCCTTGATCGATTTACTTCCTCTGCTTCCTCTTTTTTTTTTCTCTCTCTCTCTCTCTCTCTCTCCGTCTCTGTAGCGCGAACTCTTTCTGTCTCTCTCCGTCTCCCCCTTCAAATGTTCAAGATACATGATTTTTTCCCCTTGTCTTATCCCTATCTAAAAACTATATTTTCTTCTCCTTGCTACATTGCAACTTTTCTCAAATCCTGTAACTTCCCATTTGCTTGTCTACCTACTTCCCCCCTTTTTTTTTAAGAAGTTTCTCACTGTGATTCTAAAATATCCATTCACACCTGCTAAACCATGGCAATTGTGTCTATGAGACACGTGTTTCCTTTTCTAAAGGGGTAGTCGTCTTCCTTGGAAAATTGGGTGGCACAATATCAGACTAAACTACTACCAAAAAAAACTTGCATTTTCTATCAAATTCTCCATGTCATGGAACTCCTGGCTCTTTTTTTCAATAGTCGTAAGCAATAGACTTCTATGGAATATCTATGTACATGATTGTTAATGGATGCCCTGTGTATCAACGAAGGCGAGGAGGGCGAGCGGTAGTGGCGGGGGAAATTGTCCAGCTTTTTTTTTCTACATCTTCCCGTGTATATGCTAATAAAGGTTATAAATCTCACAGTCCAATGGAGGGCAAGAGTTTATAAGCCATTAAATAATCATAATATCATGTCCAGACTGAAGGCATACGTGTGGAGCATTGCATTTGCTCCAAATGCTCCAGCCAAAGGGGTAGAACAAGAGAGGGAGAGAGAGAGAGAAAATCTCTCTCAATCTCACTGAAATTATTATGCCTCCAGTAGTCCACACCAAAAAGTAACAAACACGTACATATGTGTGTACATGATGCAGGACATATGTATGTATGTATTGTAGGAACCATTTTTTAAAAGTACTATGTATTTTTTCTCTTCCTACGTTTTAACCCCTTCTCTCCTACATAATTCTTGTAATAATAGATCTTTTCAAATTCTGGAGTAGTCGTCGCAATACTAGTACCGCAGATAGCGAGAGAAAGAGAGACGGGGAGAGAGACGGCAAAGGAGGGAAACTGAGAGAAAAATACTTCAGAATATAAAGAGACCTACACTTACTTTGTACAGGTTGTTCTTGCTCTGGATGCGGGTTTTTATTCCAAATTTAAATTTCCTTCCTCTCTCTCTCTCTCTCCTTCTCTGTCTCTCTTTCTCTCCAACTTAGATTTAGTATGTACACGGAGTGGCTGTGGGAGTCGAACAAGAATTATTATTATTATTACTATTTGAACTGGAAAAATTGATAAAAAAATGGACCGAGCATGGTTTAGTAATTAGGTATTTATACAAGCAGGGCAATAATTATTATAACATGTGTAGTGTGGAACAAATACTTGGTTCCGGAGGTTTCCCACTTTTTTCTTCTTCTTTTTTTCCCATCTTATTTTCTCTCTCTCTCTCTTGACTCGACTCTCTTCACTCTGTCTTCTCTCTCTTATTATTATGATAAGAGAACGACTCTCTCACTCTGTGATGTCTCCCTGGTAAACGCTGAGATAAATCTATCTAATGAGTGTAATAGATTAGGATGTGAGGACACGGAGTCAAGACAGGGGAAATATGAAGAAAAAGAGGAGAGAAAAGGGAGAGAAGAGATATAAAGACACGGACTACAGCGTACATACACATTATTTCAAAAGCCCCTGGACTTAAACAAGAGTCTCTCTCCTGGATAAAAAAAATTGTTGGCTGCAAGGGAGAGGAAAGAAAGAAAGAAAGAGAAAAAAGAATATTTTTTTGGAGGTACATAGCGCTCAACAAGATAATTCATTCAGTTGAGCTCATTTGCATAAAACATCCATTTGGTATTCATCTCAGACAGACGTGAATTTAATTGGTGAAGCTTCAAACTCGAACCCCATTCTTCATCATCGTCATTCTCTTATTGTTATTACATATCTTCTTCTCCTTTTTCTCTCCTTTCCCTCTCTTCTCTTCTCTTCTCTCCTCTCCTTCCTCTTCCCTTTCCTCTTCTTCTCACATGGGCAAGTGGAGCGATCCTGAGCCGTTACCCCCAATCCATCCTTCCCCTCACATTTTACTATTAAAAAAAATTCTTGCATTCTCTATTTTTTTGTAATACATTGCGGGGCTAAAGGTTTCGTAGTACTAGCCGTGAATAGAATAAGAGACTATAAAAATGGAGGAAACATGGCACAGAGTGAGATCGGCTAAGATTTTACGTGTAATCCTTTACTCTCGCACTTACTCTCGCACTTTTATGCTCAGCTGGTGGAGGAGGATGAGGAGGAGGACCGGGAAACCTTTTGCACTGACAATAGGAGGCAGAATCAGGGAGAGGGAGAGAAGAGGGAGATAGAGAGAGGGAGAGAGAGAGAGAGAGAGCTGCGGATACACTTAAGAAATTTTGAACTGGAAAAGTTACCCCTTTCCCAGTCAAAGCACACACACGGGGAAGGGAGGGAGAGAATTGGGAATGCACACTATGGCAGGGGTTGAATTTTTAAAATTATCAAATTAAAGAATGGTTATTGTCTGTCCCCAATGTAGGACCAGTTACTTTCCCCTCCCTTCCTCCAGCAACTCTTTCCCCTTCCACTCTGTCCTCACCCATCCTCGGCAACCATGTATATGAGCGGGGCTGACGTGTAAAAATTGATATTGCCGCCATAAATTATTATTTAAATCAATAAAAACAATTTTGATTACAATAATTCTCTCCCTAATTAATAATTATTCTACTCCAAGGACGTCTCTTCCTCCCATTAAAGGCCCACATTATAGGGTGAGGGAGAATGCCGGAGAGGGTAATCTTGTATTTATGAGTGCATCCGTCTATGGGAATAGCATGGACGTACATTTTCTCCGTTTCATGTAGAATTTTTGTAAAAAAATATATATATTTATATACATCCGTGCATATAATCCTGCATATATATGGGGGAATCATCATGTGTAAGTACAATAGCGAATCTCGCAGCAATCCTGTTAACAGACTGGGATCCAAGCTGGAGAGAGCGGGAGAAAGAGGGAGACACTGAGAGCGGGACATGGTGCGTGAAATTGAAATAAATGGACGTAACTTGGCATAATTTGAAACTGTTCATTGTTGTCGCTTTCCCCGGGAAGAGGAGAGGGAGGGAGAGAGGAAGTGGGGAGAGACACATGGAGATAACTGGAGAGAGAAAGGACGGGGTGAGAAGGAGGAGATGACACGGCAGAAGGAGCGAGACGCCTCAAGGGGGACGGAAGTGGATTTTCGGAGGAGGAAGATCATTCCAGGAGGAGACGGAGAGGATCAAGAGGATGTACAAGGAGAGCCTGAGGAGAGACAGGGAGAGAGAGACAGAGAGAGAGAGACAGAGAGAGACAGAGAGTGAACCAGAACGGAGTCCCTGGACATGTTGCAAATGTCTCTCTCCCTCTCCGCCCTTTGTCTCTCCTTTGTGCAGATAATAAAAGATGAAAATTTAAATGTTTAAATTAACATGTTCAAGTGTGTCTGGGGAAAAAATGGGTAAATATATGGGGGAAGAGTGAAGAAATGTGAGCAGTGCAATAAATAACATTTGAATTTATGTTCGAGAGAGAGAAGTAGAAATGTGAGTCCCAGAAGAAGACGGAACAAGACTGGCTGAAATGTATACATACACACAATGTGGCTGTACAACTTTTGCTCCAAAAGTCCCTTGAAATCTTTCTTGCTCTCTCTCTCTCTCTCTCTCTCTCTCTATTTCTCTCTCTCACTCCCTATCTCTCTCTCCAATGCAATCTTGAGCAACAATCTTTTTTCAATTCAACCTTTTCTTCACAATGAGGAAGAAGAAGATAGAGAGGGGAAAGAAAGGGGATTGTTTTCACATACACACCAGAATGGAGAAGAATTAAAAACTGAGCCTCTTTATAAATGTATCAAGTGGGAAGGAATGGCAGGGGAAGAGCGAGGAGATCGAAAAATATCCTCTTTCTCTCTCTTTTGCCTTCATCCATTGTATCCCCACTTTAACCTCATCTTCTTTTCCATTTTCCTTCTTTTACCGGACTAAATTATGCAAGACGCTTTGATTAGAGTGAAAAAGGTTGACACTTTCCCTCTCTCTCTCTCTCTCTCTTTGCATCTTTCACTCCCCTGAACTACATGCAATCCTCAAGTAATTCTGATAATTGAAAAGCACAGGAAAGTTTTTGGTGGGAAAAGAGTCATGAAGACGGAGGCATAATTCACTTGGCGATGCAAAAGGCCATGAGGATGTCATAACTTTGTCATGTCTTCTTTTATAAACTCCCACCAGTAGTTGCAGGGGAAATGTTACACACGATACAAAAGGCTTCTTAATTTTCCCTTCCCCTCCTCCACAAAAGCCCCCAGAAATACCCGGGACTTGGGAGAGAGAGAGAGTTGTCACATGTTTAAATATTTAATTCCACCGAACAGCCTTCTCCCTCTAACCTGGCAAGTCAAAAGCTAAAGAGCGGACTACTCGCATCACACGAAACGTCACATGAAGAATAAATGCTCTTCTTGTTTTCCTCCGCACTTCATCCTAGAAATTCTGAGGTGAATATGATCACATTTTTACTCCGATTCTATCTCTTCCCTTTCTCTCACTCATTCTTCTACTCTTTCTCCTTAACTTTTCATCCCTTTTCTCTTTTTTGCTTTCTTCTCCTCTCATTTTCACTCTTTCTCCTTCTCTCTCATTTTTGCACTCTTTCATCTTCATATTCAATGTGTGCCCTAAAACTTTCTCCCGGTTCTCTGGCTCTTCTCCATTTACCCCGTGAATGCCCCTGTATTTATGGGGTAGGAAAGAGCATTGCATTTTGAGAATTTCCTGACATTTCCCTTTTCATTCAGTCTTGTTTTTTTTGCTCCTGAAAGGCCGTTCCTGGCAGTAGTGCTGGTGATTGTGGAAGAGCCGTTCTCTCTCAACGGAGCCACAGGACGACTGGTGTGTATGGGTTTTCAGGAAATGAGCATAAGATTTTCGGAGGATAAAAGGCGAAACAGTTTTTCCCTACTTTGATGCTATGGTGGTTTAATAGGAAAAGTTGAACGGCTATATATGAGGTTTTTCGGGGGAATGTAGCTTTTTCCTTCTCCGGAGTGGGTAGAATAGTAGGAGTTGTTGGGAATGGTGGATGTAAGGACTGAAGAGAGAGAGAGAGTGAGACGAGGAATCTCATATGAAATTCATTTGAGTTGATTGTATGTACAAGAAGTGTTTACTCACTGGGAATTGCTAGAGAGAGAAAGAGAGAGAGAGACAGAGAGAGAGAAAGGGAGAAACAGAGAGAGAGACAGAGAGAGAGAGTTAAAGTCTACGTACGAGTATGTGTAGGAGTAGGCGTGTATTTTATGTTGGGAGAATCCGAGAAATATGTAGGGATCAGTGGGACTGGAGTTTTTGAGAAGAGTTAAAACGTACTTGTGTGTAAAGAAGAGACTGGATGATGCTCTTTCTCCGTTTGGCTGTCCATTCGAATAGAGCGAAATGGGATTCCGGCCATAAATATTCTCCAGTGATTTAGGTGAGTGAATAGTATCTCGAGTTGTGAGTGTGTAGGCATGCCATGTGAATATCTGTCTCTCTTTCTCTTCTCTCCTCTTTTTTCCTTCTCTCTCTCTCTCTCTCTCTCTCTTTCTCTCCCTTTCGCTCTCTCTCTCTCCAGAGCCAGAGAGGCCAGAGAAAGAGAGTAAATGTATGTATGTATTTCACTCAGGCATCTTCATATGTTGTTGAACGTTTCTCTTACTCTGTCTCTCCTTTCTTCCTTTTTTTTTCTCTCTCTCTCAAAATACAAGAGTCTGAAAAGAGAGACGAAGGAATCAGAGATGCCATCAGCAGAAACAAGAAGTGAGCAGAAACATAGAGGTCTTAAGAGAAATACTACTGGTACTATTTTAGAAGGAAACTGAGCTATTCTTTTCCAACAATTTTCTCTGTCTCTCTCTCACTCTTCTTCTTGGATTTTTATCAACTCCAAGTATCTTCTAGTGTACGAGAAACTTAAGCAACGTTCAACAACATAGATATGTTGTTTCCCTCCTTCTCCCCCTCCTCCTACTCTTGTCCTCTCTCTCTTTCTCTCTGTCTCCCTCTCCTCCCTCCCTCCCTCTTTCTTTTAGTCTCAAGGCAAAGCAAAACCAATTTCGTAAACAATCTTTTTGCCGGTTGTTATTTTGTAGCAGAATATTTTTTCCCCTTCTTCTCTCTGTATTTCTTTTTCTTTCTCACTCTGTTTTTTTTGTTTAAAAAAAGTACATACCATCATACTGCCAATTGCCATAATAAACTATGCAGAGACAAGTCTTCATTTTTTTTTCTTCTGCCCTCGTCCCATGTTTATTTGAATTAAACTTGTTATACTTGAAAGAATGTGACTCAAAAATGCATTGATGTTTCTTCTCTCTGCTTTTTCACTCCTTCTCTCGCTTTCTCCTTTCCTCTCCTTCCCCCATTTGCTCTCTTTCACTCACTCTCTCTCTCTCTCTTCGCTCTCTTCTCTCTCTCTCTTGCTGTGCGACAACTGCAGCCCTCAAACTGCAGAGATTGATTCCCATTTCTTTTCCCTTTGACTCCTCTCCTCCTTCCCTCCCAAGATCTTGACAAAAATTCCTGAGCAAAATGATAACCCTTTCTCTTATGAATCATCTGTATACCCAGAAGATTCTGTCTTGATCCTCTCAGGGTACTTGGAAGTGAAGTGAAGACTAAGGGAGTAGGCGAATGTGAGGAGGGTGGTGGCATATGTGTGTCAAATGTGTGGGTTCGCATAGGGCCAGCCTATTAGACGGGGCCAGGAGCATTTATTTTTGATGCACTTTCCTACGTGATATTCATGTGTACATTAGCTGTAGTCCTATAAACAGTTAGAGAGAGAGAGAGAGGGATTCCATGTGTGTATGCATATATGTATACACTATGTATAATGTGGGTGCTCAAGCATTCCTTGGCCAAGTACGATCCCGGCCTCCTCTCAAGTATAGTTGCGGGGAAGTGAGAAGGAGACGAGGACTGTCATGTCATGGGGAGGAGTGTATTTTAAGAGAGAGGCGGCGGATTATGTAGATGATAGAAGATGTGAGGAGATAAGCGACTAAGATGAGGTGACAGAAACACGTGAGATAAAGACGCCAACATATGATTTGTATAACCGATATTCCATGCATGCCATCCAAGTACGTGCTGGTCCCGAGAAAAAAATCGAGAAGGGAGAGTTGGAGAGAAATGAGGAGAGAGAGAGAGAGAGAGAAGAGGGGAAAGTAAAGTGGTGCTGGGTAACGGAGAGAAGAGTTATAATTGGAGTGAGGAGGAAGAGGAGAAAGAAGAGGAGTGTGACTTGGAAGGATAAACTCCTCTGATGTGTCTACACGGGAGGAGGAGGAGGAAGGGAGACAGTTTCAAAGAGTGCGGGGGAGAGAGAGAAAAAAAGAGAGAGAGAGAGAGAGAGAGAAAGAGAGAAAGAGAGAGGATGAGCCTATCGTCATCGTTGTCCTCCCGGTGTGTGAAGGTACATGTGTCACGCACATGTCAAAAGTCTCTAGGTGTGAGTGTCACAGTTGTTATCAGTCAAACCTGCGAAAAAAAAGTCAACTTGGTGAATAATTTGATGAGCTCAAATGTCATCGAGGAAATACACACACTCACAAGTCACTCTTTGGGGACACTGATACTCCCGCACAAAGCCCTAACATAGGAAAAATCTAAAAAAAAAAAACTTCAAAGACAACTACCCAGCTTTTTTCCTGTCCGGACCTTCAAACGCTTTTTTCCCCTTTCTGTCTCTGCACATGCGGGAGTGTGACAAAAATAATATTTCAAACTTAGAACCAATTCACGGGGGGAGGAGGAGGAGGAAGGAAATCCTACACCTTTTCCTTCTGTAAAGCACGAGGGAAAAATGCCAAACTCAAAATATACCAAACAACTAAATAAAAGGGGGAAATACAAAGAAAAAATAAAGACTTTTTCTCCAGTGAATAAATTGCTGGTGGAAATTTTTGCTTGCATAAATGGCTTACATGCAGGGGAAACATCAAGGTGGTTGTTATTATTACTATTATTATTGTTTACGTCTGTAATTACTTTGGCCCTGGGAGTGTGCTTTTGGGGGGGGGGGCCAGCCGCTTTCTTTTCTTCCTCGTTCGCCCTGACTTCGGAATGGACGCATGCCATCGCCGAAAGAATTTATAATCTGTCCCCCCGTTAAAGCCTTCCATGTCGGCGGCTGCTGGTTTTCTCCTCCTGGAATTTTCGCCAGGGAATGTTTGCGTCTCTTATCCACAAGTCCATACTACTATTGCTAAATCCACTCTTGCTCTCCGGGACATGGATCTATACATATGTGTACAGCCTTGCTGCCACTGCACACTGTACATGTGTATACATACGTACAGGCGAACTATTTTGCTCCACACTGCTCTCTCTCTCTCTCTTTCTTTCTTTCTCCAAGTCTCTCTTTCCCGTCTCGTTCTTCTTTCTCTATCTCTCTCTTTTTTCCCTCTCTCCCTCCTCTGCCTCTCTTTCTCCCCCGTCTTTCCAGCTCTCACTCACTCTCTCCGTCTGCATTTTAAGTTCAGTTAGCCCCAGCATTTCTCGTCTCATATTTCAAGTGAAAGACATGGAAATTGAACCAAAACCACAACATTAATCTAGTTGTGAGCAAACACACAACATTTTGGATATTTAAATGAAAACCACAAAAGTTTTCTCGTCTCTCCCTCAACTCACATCGTCTACTTCCATGCCGGGCTCTCTTCCTACCTACGCAGTCCGGGGAAAGAAAGAAAGATAGAGAGAGAGAAACCGAGAGAGAGAGAGAGAGAGCGTTTCCCCACAATCTAGAGTTTCCCCCAAGTACTACCGCTGGTACTACCAGCACCACTTCTACAGAGTAAAAATATTTACTCAACTTTCTCCCTTCCTCGTTTCTCTCTCTCTCATTCTGCCTGTCTCTCAAGTCCTCTCCTGTGTGTGGGAGAGTGAGAGAGAGAGAGAGAGAGAGAAAGAGTCCCGAAATACATTTTCATAATGTGGAATAGATGGAGAGAAATACAGTGTGAAGAGCGAGAGCTTAAATTAACCAAGTAAATCAGGTAGTTTTATGGGCGATAAATGTCCACTTAAGTTAATCCCTCGTGCCTTCATTATACTCGGCGCGCTCTTCTCTCTCTCTCTCTCTCTTTCTCTCTTTTGGGTAAAAGTTTCATTGCAAAAGCTGGAAAATACCGAAATGGAAAATAACTTTTCTTTGTGGACAACTTTTCATCCCTGTGGATGCTCGGCATAGATTAGGCTGAGGGAGGGTTGGAGAGTGAGAGTGAGAGAGAAAGAGAGAGTGAGAGGGACTAAACTCAAAAAGGTATAAAGTAGTTGCTAGTTTCATCAACTTTGTTTTGAATACTCTAGCTGAAAGCTGAAATGCTCTCTCTCTGTCTCTCTCCCCGACACTCACTCCTCTCTCTCTCAATGCCTTGCTCTCCATTATATCCACCGCACTCTCTCCATCACAAGGAGATTCTTTTTTAATCCTGTAATTACTCTTGTCATTGTTAGGGGCTGCGTTCAAAGAAATTGTAATGGGGGATATAAAATCTCCGCTTTTTTCTCGCTCTCCCTTTAGTCACCGTAAAAAAAGGGCGTTTAGTCCTTTTCCAATCGTACTTATTTTTTCCACAAATGATTACGCTGCAGAAAAGCCCAGCCACTAAATGGTATCCTTGGGGTCCTGTGACAACAATAGGGGGAATGATAATGAGTGTAACATGCTACACACACTCATTGTGAGTACGTGAAATGAGCTGCCAGAAATTAGAGGAATTCAAATTGAAATTCGAGATTGAAAAATTTTGGCACCACAAAAAAAATACTCTTATCTCATTCATAAGTCTTCTTACTGGTGAGAAATGCAATTTTTTTTACTCCTGTACAGAGGCACAAGGATAACACGGATCCTTCACTAATAATATATGTCATTTCTCTCGCTTAATTACGTCAGAGGCCTCTCAGAGGCTCCATGCACAGTGAGCAGGAAGGACTTAAATAAATATCCGACTGGTATTAGACACGGCCTGATAACAGATCCTTCTTTCACGCTTGATTACTTTTGTAAATGCCTACAACACCTACAAGCCTTCCCTGGCCTTACATTGCTCTTTCAAAGGCGCTCCCCCTAAAGAAAAGAGAGAGAGAGCGATTTCCATGAGGGAGAAAGACACATTTGGGAACAGAATAGATCGAGAGAGAATCAAGTGGAATGTCCATTGAGAGAAGGCGAGAGAAAGAGAGATAGAATGAAGCTTTTGAAAAATAAGTAAACTGCTAAAAGACGCGTTAAGAGGAGAAATGGGGAGATATATCTTGTGTAGATGTGCATCTGAAATTATATTGTATTCAATATGCACTTATAGATAAGGAAAGCCTATCACTTGTACTGTCCAATGCCTATAAAAAAGCGGACAGTGACACGCACACCTGAGGGTGAGAACGTTTTGAGAGGTTGAAGAGATGGGGTAAGTGACGACTATAACAGTTAATGTGATAGTATTGAGATGTCATACTACTAAAGACTACATCTTTTTTTATCCTTCTCTCCCCCCTTTTTTTGACGCAATAGCAAAAGCTGCGGAGAGAGAAAGAATGAGGAAAGTAATAAAAGCAGAGCTAGAGGAGGATGAAATGTTTTTGTGGGTGGATAAGAGAGAGATTGAGAGAGAGAGGGCCTACATACTTCCCTTGCTAAGACTGGCTGGTGGTGGTTTTTGGTTCTTCGACGATATGATATGTAGTGTGTGATGTTGTCGGCCTGTCGGTTGATCGGCATGGGTCGGGCCGACAGAAAAAGATGAGAGAACGGACTTCCGAAGTTGATAGATTTGAGTCATGAATCTCCGTCCAAGCTCACCCTTAATCCCATCCTCATCCTCTTCCTCCTGTCTCCCTCCCCTCTCTCTCTCTCCCTCTCTCTCTCTCTCTCTCTCCCTCTCTCCAGCCTCCTCAACCTTAGAAATATTTTCTTGTGGCATTCCTCGAATCTTGTAATAATAGTAAGAGCTCACTTACTTGCCAAATCATAAATAACATTGCTCTTCGTCTTTTACTTGTACGTGTATAGAAATATCCCGGTCTGATCCGTCTCTTCTTCCTCCGCCTCTCATGCAAGGGTAAAGTAGAGCCGGAGAAGAGACAGAGAGAGAGAGAGAGAAAGAGACGGAACTTCATGTAATAAGTAGGAGTGCACACACACAAGTCTCAAGTCTCCGTGTGTGTTTACAAGTTGTGCCATCCGAGAATATACAGACATTTTTTGGTTAAATCCCTTGTCCATATGTATGTAATGTCGCTTGGATGGAAAGTAAGAGTCTTTTTGCTCTTCCTTTCTCCTTCCATGTTTGTAGTTAGTTGGAGTATCTCTTCTATTTTTTTTTTTTGGAAATTATTATTCACTCCTTGGTTTTTACTTCGTGTTATATGTGATGTAGTTGAGTCTTTGAAATATGTATCTGAGTGTGATTTATGGTGGGGGTGTCGGAGAGAAATGGTGTGAGAGAGATGCACTTGTGTGAGTTGTGCTTGTATGTGTTTGCATGAGAAGGTAAAACGAAGGATTGTATACATATGTATATTTATGTGTATATATATATATATATATATATATATATATAT
>JAQGBT010001564.1:0-30801 GCA_034698585.1 Disparrhopalites patrizii | reverse complement strand
GAGAGAGAATGAGAGAGATAATGAGAGAGAAAAGCGAGAACGAAAGAAAGAGAGAGCCAGAGAGAGAATGAGAGAGAAAGTAAGAGAGAAAAAGAGAGAGAGTCTTTCTCGCCTCAAACGAAAATTCCCCCTGCACATCAAGGAGCAAAAAGGCTGGCCTTGTTACAGAGTTCAACCCGCAATTGCACTTTCCTCTCCCGAACAATCCATGGAGATGGGAATAACTGGACCAAAGTCAATTTAACGAGAATGATGAAAAGGCGTGAAGGCAATAGGCTGAAAATGGGTGGAATCAAAAGGAAAAAGAAAGTAAAAAGGGGCCGAGAGGACAAGAAACAATTACGGCATACAGAATGCTATGCACATTCCAGAAATCCTGGGACAATCCTGGGCCAGAAATGGGACCAGTCACAATCGGCTTCTTGTTATCATCAATTGAGGCAAACGGAAATGCAGAGCAATTTCACGTGGCCAGAACTGGTGGAAGGAGCTAGGCGAACAAAGACCGTTGAAGGTAGACGAATGCTGAAACAGAACGTTGAAAAAAAGATTGAACACAGAGACGAAGTGCGAAAGGGAGCAAAACGGACGGAGAAAGCGAAAGATGAGAAATACTGGGAGAAAGCAGAAAGAAATTGAAAATTAGGACGATATAAATATGGAGAGAGCAGAAAGAAGTAGAAAATTAGGAATATAGAAATATAGAGAAAGCAGAAAGAAATAGAAAATTAGGAAGATCGAAATATGGAGAAAGCACATACATCTTATTGGTCAATATAAACGAAGTCAGATGGAAACTGATGGTATAACACGTGAAAACATCTGGAAAAATAGATTTGGAGAAAAGAGAACAATTATTGGGAGATTATTATGATAACCATAATTAAAGTACCAAGTATTTTATGGAGGAAAAAAAGAACGAAGAACATTAAGAGGAAAGAAAATAGAAGAGAAAAGCGTCAAATAGATTGATCCAAAAAACGAAAATTCAGCACTTTAAAAACAGAGATATTCCTAGCTTGCAAGTTGAAATATTTCCCTTAAATGCTAAGTCTTTTACTCCAATTGCCATTGTTTTTTATTTTCAAATCTCCCTCCACAAAAAAAAAACGTTTTTGTCCATCTCGCATTTCGTCCCCAATTTTTGTCTGGATCCCCTCCATTTTTTTCTGATATTATTAGCCAACTTTCTTTGTCTCCTTATCCTTCCACCCGTGACTGTTACATAATTTCTCGCTCCTTTCCTTCTCTCCCCCTCGAAAAATACATTCTTCCCCATACTCCACTTATCCCAAAAAAGGACCTTCCAATAATTTCCCTCATACACTCTGAACGTGTATTGAGAGAGAGAGAGAGAGAGAGAGAGAAAGTCCAAAGTCAAGTTTCCAATGAAAAGGAAACGATGAGTCCACTTTCTCCGTAAATTGCCTCGTGTGAGGAATGCTAGAGAGAGAGAGAGAGAAAGCCGTATAGGAGTATCTCTACTATAAAATGACCCGGTGACAAGAGTCCTCATAATTACGTGCATATGTATGCACCTTCCCCGTGTTTCCCCCTATATGGACCTCCTGTTTGGGGCACACATACATACTCGTCCAAGATCCAAAATGGCATAACTCCAAACATCCATTAAATACAAAATCTCGCTTTCCAGTCACCAATTTATGCCAATATCGTACACACACCACGTTTTATTTAGCTCCCTTGTTTAATGGGGCTCTTTTTCGGTTTTTCGCCCTATAAAAGCCCGGCGGAAACATTCAAATTTGTGTTTCATCTACATCCACATAGATCCAGCGGGGAAAGGAGAAGTCGAGAGAAGGGAAATGTATGTAATATGGACATGAAACGCACCAATACATGGGATATTGCGTATACACCAACATATGTTTTTTCTCTGGCCCCGTCCATGGCCAATGCTTTCCAAACCTTCTTCTGGGAAGTGGATTGTGTGTGTGTGTGAGGCTATTACGGGGGAATAGTAGTAGTAGTAGTAGTTGTAGTAGTAGTAGTATTGCCTATAGTCTATAAATTATAGTTGTGGGAGGGGGAGGAGTAACAACAAGCAGAACCATTTAAGCCCCCCCTTTACGATTAGCCGGGAGGGAGAAATGTGAGAGTATAACATGAGGGGAAATCCTACGGAATATCTCCCATGCTTATCCTCACCTTCAAGAAATGTCGGACTGTACAGGTCTACATAGTATTTATGTATGTTGGGGAGAGGGGAAAACACGGGAATTGCACCGCAATTTCAATCCCTGGCACTGACAGGACAATATCGGCGATGGAGTGAGTTAGATGCCGGGGGGAAATTTTCGGAGTTGTTGGAGAGGGAGAAACTTTGGAGAAAAAAAAGGCAGGGAGGAAATTATGAACAAGAGGTTGAGAGAGAGAGACGAGGAAGGAAATGTATAAGGAAGTGAAAATATAGAAAAATGAAAGGAAGGCAGAGAATTGGAATAATTTCGTAAAGAGAAAGACTTGATAGAAGGAAATTACCGGAAGGAAGAAGCGTGATAGAATAAAGGAAAAGAGGGGGTGAAAAGAGAAAAAGCGAAAGAAATAGAGAGTGCAAAAAATGCAGGGAAAGCGGGGGGGAAATAGAGAGAAAGCAAGAGCGATCACAATTAAAATGTGGAGAATACAAGGGCGATCAAAAATAAAAATGCGTAGAAAGCAACAGCGATCTAAAATAAAAATGCAGAGAAAGCAACATCGATCAAAAATTAAATGCTAAGTTGGCAACAGCAAAAAAAACAGATAGAAAACAAGAGCCAACAGAAATAAAAATGCGGAGAAAGTAAAAGGAAAATAGAGAGAAAGCCAGAACCAGCAAAATTAAATCTAGAGAACGCAAGAGGAAAATAGAGAGAAAGCAAGAACCAGCCAAATTAAATGCAGAGAACGCAAGAGGAAAATAGAGAGAAAACAACAGTGAAACAGAGAGAAAATACAAGAAATGAAGGGAAAGTGAGAGAAAAAAGCGACAACTGAAATGCACAGAAAATAAAATAGAAATAGAGAGAAAGGGAGAGAAAACAAGGTAGGAAGCAAGAGAGAAAACAAAAATAAAATGCAGATAAATCAATTGAGAAATTGAAATAGGGCAAGATGGAAATATCGAAAAAGCGAGATATAAATATCGAAAAGCAAGACAGAAATATCGAAAAGCAAGATAGAAATATCGAAAAAGCAACATAGAAATACGGAGAAAGCACGAACAAAATACATGGAGAGGAATGAAGAAAACGAAAGAGAGAAATACGGAGAAAGAAAGAGAGAAAAAGCCAGAAAAAATGGGGAGAAAGCGAAGAAACAAAAGGTGGAGAAAAGCGGCGGGACAGCAGGAGAGAATTAAAGAAACAGTAAGGGAGAATTGGAAACAAAAGATAAAGAGTTATACAAAACATGAGAAAGGTAGAGAAATCAACAACAATATGCATGGTACGCCCTCCTCGTGAGGCCAAAGTTCTGGTGTATTTTCACATTAGATCCAATGTTGGGATTGAAACGCATTTTCGTCCTTTTTCATCAACAGTTATGCTGACAGCCGTCCATCGAGTGCCCACATTCAAGATAAAGTCCAACTCTCTGAACATTTGTGGGCGGGAGAAAGGCGGAATAATAAAACATACTATTATCTATACGCGTAAGCAAACTGTCTTCAGGGAGGTCGTCTGTTCAATTTAAAAAGGTTTACATTTTTAACGAGTTTCCCACGAAACATTCAATCCGGATTAATTACAACCCAAGTCATTTGTAAACATTTGTGGAACTTTCCTATACAATATATTTCTAGTGGATGATGTGCATATATTGCTAGAAAAATTATTACGAAAAATGAAAAATCATCATAAATTTATCAACAATTGAAAATGCTAATTTTTATTTCATCCATGTGTTACTTCAGGCAAGGCCGAGTGAGGCCACGGTTTTTTTTATATTGGCCTCAGAATGCAAAGTTAGTGTGGACAAAATATTTTCAAAATTTTAGCTTTTCCCTCTGAAAAGAGTGCAACATTTTCTATATATTCTATGTCATTATTTAATTATGTTCCACAGCAAATATGACCGAAAATGAAGAATTAAAGGCATTTTCTTAAAACTTCGTTTCCGCGGTAACGTTTGATTTCTGTCCACAAGCGGGTTTCTTGATTTCCCCATTAAAAATCTGGGGGAAGAGCAGAGGGAATTGGAAAGTTTGGTGGGCGGGTCCTTTAATAGAATAAAAAGCTACCCCTTTCCATTCGAGGGAGGCCACCCCATTGACAAGAGACAGTTGAGCCATACATGTGTATGCATACATGTATGTACAAGCCTCCCTCATACATTATAAATGTGTCAATAGAAAGGGGGAAAGTGTGTCACTTTTTCAGACCCGAACAGCATTTGTATCTATAAATAAATAAAAAAAATACAAACTAGTACAACCTTTGACAATAGGGCTCACTTCTCGGGTTTTCCCTGCTTTTCTCTTTCTCCGTCCATTTCTTTCTCTCAACGTCTTTCTCTCTCCTTCGTTTTTGTTCTATTTTCCCTCTTCCATCCTCTTTTATGCGTATCATTCATCTCGTTATTTCTATTCACTTTCTCTTTGTGTCCGTATATTTTTCATTCGCTATTTCTCTACTGCTTTTCCTTTTCGTTTTTTTTTTACATTTGTCTCTCTTGTGTTTATTTCTTTCTCTCCTTCTCTTTCGTATCCATATCTTTCTTCTTCCTCTGTTCTCCCTGTTTTATTTTTATTTTTCTTGCATTTTTTCTGCCTTGTTCTTTCACTTCTCTTTCTCGTTTTTTTTTCTCTCCATTTTTTTCTCTACTCTCTGTTTACATTTCTCTCTATATTAATCTGTTTCTTTTCCTGCTCTTTCTCTCTTTATTTATGTTTCTCTGTTTATTTTTCTGCTCTTTCTCTCTATGTTTATGTCTCTCTTTTTATTTTTCTGCTCTTTCTCGCTTTGTTTACGCTTCTGGTTTTATTTTTCTGCTCTTTCTCTCTTTGTTTGTGTTTCTCTTTTTATTTTTCTGCGCTTTCTCTCTTTTTATTTTTTTTGCTTTTTCTCTCTTTGTTTATGTTTCTCTCTATATTTCTCTTTTCCCTTTTCTGCTCTTTCCCTCTTTGTTTGTATTTCTCTCTATATTTTTCTTTTTCTGCTCTTTCTCGCTTTGTTTGTATTTCTCTCTAGACCTCTTTTTCCGATCGTTCTCCCTTTATTTGTATTTTTCTTTATATTTCTCTTTTTAATTCTCTGCTATTTCTCTCCTTTTTGTATTTTTTTGTATTTCCCTGTTATATCTGTACACTTTTCTTTGCTTTCTTTCTTCCGTTTCTCTCTATTTTGCTCTCGTTTTTTCACTACTCTCCCTGTTTTATTCTCTCTCTCTCTCTCTCTCTCTCTCTCTCTCTCTCTCTCTCTCTCTCTCTCTATTCTCTATCTTGCGCTTGCTTCCTTTTATTTTTTCTCTCTTGGTTTTGCTCATTTACATAAATTCATGGTTTATTTTCTATCTCATTCTTTTTCATTTTAGCTGTCATCGTTTCTCGCCTTTCTCCTTATTTGCTTCCGATTCTTTTCCATTTTTCTTTTCCTCTCCTTTCTCTTGCTAAATTAATATTTTATCGTCAATTTCCATCTCTTTATCCCTCTCTATTTTATGTCACCGTTTTCCCTCTTTCCCATAATCTATTTCCGTATCTCCCTCTTCCGCCTAAGCAGTGTCTCTCCATTTCTCCTTCACTTTCTTGGTCCTCCTTTTCCCCGTTCCTTCGCTTTATTTCCGTCTTTGTTGCTATTATTTTCTTTCTTTCTTCTTTGGCTTGTTGCTGACCATATTATACAGCATGTGCCACAGTGGGTTTCGCAATACCCTCAAAACATCCAGTTATTCGCCAAAACGAGAAAAAAGTCTCTTTACAAGTAAAATATCCCCCCTTTTCAAAGCATCCTGTCTATTTTGTTCTCCATGGATGAATATTTGCATACAAGAGGAGGGGAAAGCCTTGGTTGAAAAGGAAAAAAATAGTGATTGAACACAGGCCCCGACCCATTTCCCTTTTGTGAATGATTTTTTTCCCTTTATTTCTCTCTCTCTCTTTCTTTCTTTCTTTCTTTCTCTCTCTCCCTTGTGTCAATACAAAGGGAAAGAGGACGTACAGAGAATGATACATGAACCGATAAATACTGGATGTCACCCACCACCACTTGAGAGGCAGGTGTCCGTCCAATTCCTCCAAGTCCTCTCTCTCTCTCTCTCTAGCTCTCTCTCTCTCTCTCTCTTTCCCCGCCTTTGACGTTATTTCAATATCAACAGCCCCACGAAACTTAAAAAGGCACATGTCCCTATGTATATTTTATTGGATTAGAAGACACAAGTGTATTCGTCCCAGGCTTTTTTTATCTCCCTTTTTCCAAAGGGGGGAAAACGGAATGAATGTTTCCTTTTTTCACGGGAGAGCAAAGTCAAAAATGTTTTCCAGTTATTTTTCTTCCTTTTTTTTTGCAAATTTCTCCCCTGCTTGTTCCCGGATGCCAATTTGTAGGGGGTACAAACGGAATTTCCCCTGCAGAGTTTGTGGTCTATCAAAACTGGCGGAAATTTGACATACTAAATTGTATAGGAAAAAATATGGACACTTATGTATATGGAAGTATATTTGTGGAACCAGCAGTTTATAAAGCCCGAGAATGCGTGAAAATGCAACATGGAGAAAACCATGAATTCATACGACATGAAGATGTACAAGGACGGGTGATAAGTATAAAAAAAAAGAAAATCCGACAGCGGGAAAGTTTATTATTTGACCGGGAAATTTTGGAAATCAAATACAAAAATAATTACTTTAAACATTGCCGGAGAAAGCTCGAATTTCTCCGGAGATATTACAAAAGCAAAAAGAAAATTGTCGAAATTTTGTCGGAGATAGCTTGAATTTAAATCGGGAAAGATTGAAAATTTATGGAACATCTTTCAAATTTTGAGAAAGTTAGAGTTAGTTGAGTTTAAACTAAAAAAGGGTAAATTTCATCGGATATGTTTTGTTACCAGAGAAATTCTGGAAAGGTCCAAAAATATTTGGAAAAAAACCAAAAAATTAGTTTTTATTGAAGAAAGTTTGAAAATCGGATTTAAATTATTAAAAAAAATATATAAAATAGTATCTATCTGTATAAAAAGAAAGTAAAGCATTTGCTATAAATACAATATAGCTATACAATGAAAAATAATCAAAATCCAATGCAAAGAACTCCAAAACGAAATGAAAACGCAGCAAAGGGTAAAAGTCTACAAAATACAATTAAATCTAAAATTGAATATAAAACCCGAAAAATTCTAAAGTCAAATGTACCATAAAAAATTGAATAAATAAATAAAATGGAGCCCAATAAATGAAAAATGGGAAAAGAAATTCAAGAATTCCGCCAATAACTTCTAACATCGGTAGAAAAAGAAGAAATTAAAAATATTGTCAGGAATAAAAACTCTCTCCAGAAAAAAAATCATCCAATAAAACATTGCCCCCAAAAAAGAGAAAGCACACTTTCACCCACAATAAAAACTCGATGCCAATACAGGAAACCACAGGAGCCGTTATAGCCTTCCCAGGTTTCCCCAAGGGAAAAATACGGGGCACATTTATTCACATTCCCAAATAAAAAAAAGGAACTAAAATATCTTTTCTTTCACCACCTTCCCCTCACACTTTCCCCGCCTCAACTTTCTCCAAGCGGAGCCACAAAGGCGCATCTGCCCCATAAAACCCCGGGAAACGCCAATATTAAAGGGGAAACAAAACAGCAGCAGGTGATTTACATCTTCTCCTCACCATTTACCTTTTTTCGTGGGAAATAGAAGAAAAAAGGCGGTTCTCTTTCCCTCCCTGAAAAAAAGGTGGAAGATATTGTTTTCGCCCAGCAACACCCGGGAAACTATAAAAAAGAGGGGATTGTTTTTTCTTTTATTTCCAGGGAATAATAAATAAAGGGATATTGGGTTCCGATAAATATTATGGCAGGGGCTGTATCCTTTTTGGGATAATAAAAACGTATTGCAGAGGCGGTTCCCTTTTTTTCCAATTGCACAAGATGAACGCCATTCGGCACCTTTTTTATTTTATTTTTAAGTATTCTTTCTGTGTCAATTGTCGATTCCATTGAATGTTCTTACTTTTTTTTTAATAATTCTAGCAAACATTTTGCATTTATTCTACCATTCTAATTGCCTAGTGGAAATCATTAACAAGAAATAATTGCGTTAGTAAAACACCAAAATTTTCTCCTTCTCTGACGGCCGGTGTGGTCGTCAACTAAATTAAATAGCAACAAAAAATCCCCATTTATTTCCCCCCAAAGCAATTATGCGGAAAGCCCGTGAAAATCCTCACAATTATCCCCGGTAAGTATAGAAAGCCTTACTATCTCCCGGATATAATTATTCATACCCGCCTCTAAATCCAAGGGGGAAGCTGACATTTAGCAAGTTTTCCTGTGTAAATAGGGAGGAGAGCGTAGAACAAATAGAGATTAGCAGTTGAGATAACAATTTTTCCTCTCCTTATTCATTTCCCGCTTTTTGCCAACCCATTAAAAGATTATTACGATTTTGCGGACTTGTACTATCCACGGCAGTTGCACGAGTACTAATACATACAAAGGGGATAAATGTACATATGGTGATCGAGGTTATTTTGGCCAGCAAACTTGTAGCTGTACCGACTAGGAAACTGCCAGGAACAAGGACACAATGGCATTTAAAAGCCAAAGAGTTGTCCTCAGTCGTCTCCAAAGTTTGTTTATCGAAATTCAGCAGTTTTCCAGAAAAAGTGTTTTTAGTGTAAGAGCAATTCTGAGATCGATGCAGACCATTTGTTTTTAAACTTAGTGGTGTTGCCTAGCTGCTCAGTTTCGTATATAAAAAACCAAAACAGTTTTAAGATCTAGGCCACCCTGGCTTGGTTCAGAGAAAATTTCAAATTGATCCGATCGATGGTTTTTGAAATAAAAATTAATTCAGATTTGCGATTTTCGCGATTTTCGCGAACTTCCTGACATGCGGTAGACATCAATTGGGATTCCTGCAAAATTTTCATAATGCCGCGTGCGCACAACTTAGGTTGGTATATAATTCGAAGTGTCAATGTTTTGGCTTTACATTTTTTCCACCTTCTCCTTTATATTGATTGCGGACTTTTCATACCTGTCCAAGATTGGATACACCTGGAATTTTTGCTAATTTGCCTGTCTACCTATCCTACAAACAATTTAGTAAATGAATACTAAAATAATTCCATTTTTATTATGCTCCAGAATCCTGCCATTAATAATAATATTTTTCTGATCATTTAATTTCACCATAGCGAGTACCGCGAATTTTTTTTTACACCTGTATGCACCTCCTGGAAAAATAATTGGAGGTACAATTAACTTTGAAAACGTTTTTTATGGAAACTGCAAACGTCAGGAAACCCTAATTTTGTGGCGACGCACAATAACATGTCTAGATTGAAGCGCAGTAGCCTATTTGTTTCAGGGATCAATGCCGTAGTTAGAATAGCTACCTCAGTCTTGGCCAAAATAACCTGGATCACCTTTAGTATGTATTCTGCATATGTATACAGGCTGTATAATAGAATATGCCGACGTAATTGCAGTGATTAGGAGGCGCTGGGAAAAACATATTATAATGTATTTTCTGGCGTCCGCCTGGCTCACTCATTTCATTACATTTATATTGGGTTTTAGGGGAAGGGAGCCATTAAGCGGGAGGTTATAGAGGGAATCCGACAAAGAAACACAATTTGGAACTTCAATTGTTTCTCTCGGGGTTGCTTTTATTATCTGTGTCGGGGAAGGAGTTGGAAGGTTACATAGAGAATGGGAGAGACAAAGAGAGGAACGGAGGGAATCAGAGAGATGGGAAGAAATAGAGACGAGGACAAACGTAGTAGTAGAACGGAGAATGTAATCCAGATAGATTACATGATAGGTCAGAGGTATTTGAAGAAAAGAGACGATAAGAGGGAAAGACAAGAGATCCAGATGAAAAGGAGTAGAGAGAAAACGGAAGAAAGGGAGACAAGAAAAAGAGAGAGAGCAGAAGAAGAAAGAGACAAAAGAAAAAGAGAGAAGAGGAAGAGAGAGAAACGGAAAGGAAAAACTGAGAAAAGTAAAATAGAAAGAGAGAAACGTAACCGAGAAAGAGGGAGAAGAGGAAAACATAGAAAAAAGGGAAAGAGAGAGAATCAGAGAATAAAAGATAGAGAATTAGATAATAAAAGAAGGAAAGAGAGAGAATCAGAGAATCAAAGAGAGAAAGAAAATGAATGATAAAATGAAAGAGAAAGTGAAAAGGAGAATAAAAGAGAGAAAGAGAGGATAAAATAGGGAAAGTGAGAGAATGAGAAAATAAAAGAGAGAAAGAGAGAATAAAATAGAAAGAGCAAGAGAATATGGCAATAAAAGAGAGAAAGTGAGAATAAAAAAGGGAAAGCATGAGAATAAGGCAATAAAAGAGAGAAAGCGAGAATAAAAAAGGGAAAGCATGAGAATAAGGCAATAAAAGAGAGAAAGCGAGAATAAAAAAGGTAAAGCGTGAGAATGAGAAAATAACAAATAGAAAGAGACAGGGAAAGACGGAAAGATGGAAGAAAAGTAGGAGAGAGAGACAATGGAGAAAGACAGGAACAAAATGATTTATGAGCGAGTGTAAGAGACAAGGAAATGGAACAAAAAAAGGGAAGAGAGAAGAGAAAAGGAAAGGGAAAGAGAGAGAAATACAGCAGGAGAGAGAGAAAAAGAGAAGGAAACAGTGAGAGATAAAAATAAGGGAAATTAATAGAGATAGTGAGAGAGAACAAATGAAAGAGAGAGACGAAGAAAGAAAGAGAGAGAGAGAAAAAGTGAGCGTGAAAGAGAGAAAAAAGGGAGAAGTGAAGAGAAAGAAGAAGGTGAGGAGACAGTACACGAGCGATACTCGAAGAGAGAGTGAGAGAAAGAAACATGGAGAGGGGAAGAAAGAGAGGACAGAGAGGATGAGAGTGATAGAGAGAAAGAGAGAGAGAAGACAATAAAGCGAGTCGAAATGAGAGAGACTGTGAATTGTGAGTAATGCCCCCACACCTTTTTTTCTCCCTCTCGTACATGTGCATCCATCATGCTCAGAGGACGCGAAGGGCGGATATTATTAAATCCTGTGTGACTTTATCCCGACTTTGTTATCTCATCACAATTTAAATTTGTGCATTGACCCGGCTCTTCCCTCATGTTAGTCGGACTTTGACGCCAATGAAGAGATAAAAAACGCCCCAGGATTCACTCTGTAAGCCAGTTCTTAGACAATTCGGGATACGCGTATATGCCCAGGAAAATTGATGGAGGATTCTTTCCAACGGATTGAGACAAATGTGGACATTTGACACCTCCGCAACCTCAACAATTTCAATAAAACAAAAACAAAAATATTTGAAATAAGTTGAATCATGGATAAAACAAAATATTTTAGGGTAGGCCCAGACGCGGACAATATAAAAACGAAGTATATAGTCGGATGAAGAACAACCGCTGAAAAAATGAAGACGGGGAAAGCGGAGAAAGGTATAAAAAATCTTTTAAAAAAAAGGTAGAAAATACAAAAGGGGAAAAGGAGGAGAAAGTCTGGAATTTCCGGGGGAAGCTTCTAGAAAGATTTATTGTCCTCGCCACACCAAGACTGTGTATACAGTTGGCACATATTGTGTATAAATAAGATAAGAGCAGAGCCCTTGTAAGTTACGGCGTGCCGAGATTTATTATTATTACTATTATTATTATTATTTTTTATCCAACTCGCAAAATTAAATTCCATGAAAGTTATTATTAACCCCCAAGCCATTTCATTAGCTAAAGCCCGTAAAAACCTTTGTAAACCTTTTCGCTTCATCTCCAAGACCTTCATTTTAGCCGACCTGTTCTAACCATAATTTTAAATCCCATTTTAACATTGGTTTAAACGACGAACTGAAAAATAGGAACGAATTTCGTACAGAAAGAATAGGGACGTGTAAAAAATTAAAAATCTGGCCCGTTTGGTGCAAGTCTGTTGACTTTTGACAGTGGAAAAAGACTGAGAGGTGGTTAGTTTTTTTTTTTGTAGGGGACTAAAGCCACTTGTAGGGGAGGAAGGGACGGGAAGGACATGTAATAAATCAAAATGATGAATTGGTCATGGGGAAAACAAGTGAAAGCTGAACAACAGCCAGGGAAGGGGAAAAAAGAGCTTCTTGTCATGCTTCTTTATTCTTGATCCAAGGCAGAGGATAAAGGAAGAGAGAGAAGCTGGATGGAGAGGAAATGAGCCATAAAAAATTCTTGGGACTCTTCCGCTGCGAAAAATCCAGGAGGGGAAGATAAAAATGTCCTTGAGTGAAATTTTTCTTCTTCTTCACAAAGGATGGAAAAAACGTTGGGTTCCAGTCTGTTTTTCTTGTTACGGGGAAGAATAAGCGTTCGTCACATATACAGTTTTTTTCTCGGAATTTAAATCTTGGATATTTTTGGGTGTTTCTCCCCTATTACGGTCGACTTTCTATGACGGTACTACTTAAATAAATAAAAAAAAATCCCGTTGTAGTGAAAACTCGTTATAGATAACAGAAATTTGTATGTCAAAAATTGGAGAAAGTTTTTGAGGGTAGCATTTTCTGTCGGCGTTGTAGACAGAAAACCGTTACAAAGGAGCCCGTTATAGAGAAGGTCAACTGTATTTACCAAGGAGCATTTTTTTGCTTTCTTCTTCCATAATTTGACCTTATTTCTAACAGATTTGTTTGTTTTATCTAAATTTCTCCTGTGCTTTTTCACAATTTGTCACATTGTTTTTAGTTCTGCTTTCTCCGGATTTCTCCTTTAGCTTTATTGAATTACTCAACCGCTTTTGCTCATTCTCTTGCTTGCTTTTTCTCACTTTTTCCTGTGGTTTCTCCAAATTTTGCCTTTGCTTTCCCTCATTTTTTATTATCTGTTCTGTCGCTTTCTCCCTTGATTTCTTTTATTTGTGCTTGTACGTGCTCTAAATTGTTCCATTTGCTTTCTTTCACGGTTTAATTTTCGTTCTCTAAATTTCTCCTTCGCTTTCTCTAACTTTTTATTTTGCATCTACCGCTTTTTCCTTTACCTTCTCTCACTTTTTATTTTGTGTTCTATCATTTTCTCCCTTGCTTTCTTTCATTTTCTCAATTAAAGTTGTCCCATATTTGCCTTGCTGTCTCTCATTTTCTCTCTTGCTTTCACTTGGCTTTATTTTGCTATCTCACGCGGGATCTTGCCTTCACTTTGATTTTCTCAGGCTTTATCGTTTTCTTTACTTTCTGCGTTGAAATTTTCACTAGTGCTCTTGTTTTTTGCTTTCAGCTCCGCTGTCTTTTTTCTTTATGGTTTCTTCTTCTTTTTTATCCTATTTGCTTTCCCTTTTGATTTTCCCTTTTAGTTTGCTTTTTGCACTTCTTTCTAGTTGATCTTTCATCGAGCTTTCTCAATTTCTGTTTTTATTTTTGCGTTTCTCCCTTTTCTGTCTTGAAATTTCTGTTTTGTTTCCAGTTTTAAATTTTTTCTTTTCTCATTTTCCATGTTTTAATGTCTCCTGCGTATTGTTTTAATGCCTTCTGTTTATTGCTTTCTTTTTTAGTTATCTCACTTTGCCCTTCTCTTAGGTTTCCCATTTACACCTGCTCTGTTGACTTCCGGTTAATGATATCCTTCAAAATACTTTTTAAATCACTTTTCCATTGATTGTATGTATTTTGACATTCATAATTACCCTTTTTTATATTCCTCCAACAGAAGCACGGACAAGAAATGTTTTACTTATTGTATTATGCATAGGCGTACATAATTATACATTTGGTTGTTTTTGGCAACTATACCACTGGCAACTCCGCTCTATAAGTGATTATTTTATTCGTCAGCCACGTATCGTATTGATTTGTGTATATAAAATATTAACCTGTCATGTATCCTTCCAATTCCATCAGAGTTTTCTCTAATTAAAAAAACAGACTTGGTCTCGTCTTAGCATATACATCCGAGGAATACTTATTGGAATTAATGGGAAGTGTCGGGTACTTACATCGCAAATGTTGTTTGTTGATGTTATTCTCATCTACGGAACATGCATACCTATAATAGATATGTACATACATAACCAGATATGTACGTGAATAGATGCTTCTTAATCCCACAAAAAGTATTAGAATATTAGATGGATCCCCGCAACTTCTCGTTCATAAACGTCCCCCAAAAAAATCTCGGTTCATTGTGGTTCGAAACAAAAAAGTTTGGGAATTGCCTGTGATAGAAAAAGTCTCTCAAAATTTAATGTGGCCAACAACGGGAAAAAGAGAGTCTCGGAGAGAAAAATCAATATAGACAAATATATTACACAATCGATTCCTTGTCTCTCTTTCCCTCTCTCTCTCTCTCTCTTTCGCGGTCTCTCATAATTTCATTACCTTTTCCCTCGCTCCCCCTCCTCCCCCTCTTTATTCTCTACTTAATGCAAATAAAACGGCCATAAAACACTGTCACCCTCCCATTGCCTCCTTATTATTACTCCTTCCCTCTCATATCCACTCCATTTTCACATCTATCGTAATAGTTTTTTTTTTTTGAAGGGAAAGAGGATAGGAAGAGAGAAAGAGGGAAAGCCAGAGAGAAATTTGCATATTTTTTCTATGCATAATACTACTAAAGCGTACTAAAGAATGCCCAGCTATGTATGCCTGAACGGATGAGAAGGACCTCGTGTGCATGTGGCTATGACGTCACCCTCTAATTCCTTTCCCTTCCCTCCGGTAAGTGCCAAAGTGAAAGCATCATTTCACAAATCATCATGAAAAAAAATGTACCAGTATCACTTTCTAAGTGGAATAACATACATGTAATAAAATATCCAGCCGGGAAAAATATGATATGTTCAAAGGCATGAACAAATTTGGAATTCAAAAAGAAAATCGATCCAACTAAACGAAAAAACGAGAATGCTAAAGGGCAGTGGAGACAAATGTAGAGGGAAAGAGAAAGCAAAACAAATTGAGACAGCTGAACGAAACATTAAAAAGTCAAAGGAAAATCGAGATAACTCGACGAAATATTAAAAATCAAAACTAAAATCGAGATAACTTAAGGCAACACTAAAAAGCAAAACGAAAATCGAGATAACTCGACGAAATATTAAAAATCAAAACTAAAATCGAGATAACTCAACGAAATATAAAACATCAAAACGAAAATCGAGATAACTCAACGAAATATCAAACATCAAAACGAAAATCGAAACAACTACACAAGAAAAGTGATAAAGCAGAAAGAAAATCCAGATAATTATACACGAAAAGTGATAAGGCAAAATTAAAATCGTGAAAAGCTACACGAAAAAGGGAAAATTAACAAGCAAATTGATTAAACTAAACTAAAAAGCAGAAATCAAAGGGGAAATCGAGACAATTATACAGAAAAAGAGAAAGCAAAAGGAAAATTGGGACGATTAGACGAAAAATAAAAAAGTAAAAATAAATCGAGATAAGCTAAACGAAAAAGTATAAATCAAAGAGAAAATACAGACAACTGTACAAAACGGAGAAAGCAAAACAAAAACCGAGAACATCTATTCGAAAAAGGAAACATCAAAAAGAAAATTGATCAAACATTGAACTAAACCAAAAAGGAAAAATCAAAGGGAAAATCGAGATAAGTATATGGAAAAAGTTAAATCACAACCAAATTTGGGACAACTACGCGAAACATGAAACAGCAAAACAAAATTGGGACAAACGAAACAAACAAAGGGAAATCAAAGAGAAAATCGAGGCAACTGTACGAAAAAGAGAAAGCAAAAGGAAAATGAGACAACTAAACGAAAAGTGAGAGCGCAAAAAAAACGGAGAAGAACTAAAGGAAAACGGAGAAATTAAAAAGAAAATGTAGACAAATATACAACAAAATGAAAGAAGAAAGGGAAAAAGGTTAGAGCAAGGAGAAAGCATGAATAAATAGAATAAAACTAGACAAAAAACAGAAAGACAAAACATAACCCAAAAAGGGCATAAAGGAAAGGAGAAAGGGACAGGGGAATGGAAAAATCCGTACAAAAAGGGACAAGCACAAAAGACAAAAATTGTAGAAAAGTCAATGGAGACAGAATGTAGTTGAAAGAGATAAATGAAAGTCAAAATGCGGCAAGTATCAACCTTCAAAAGAAAGCCAATTGCAGAAAAAACAATCTACGACGCAAAAGAAGAGAGGTGAAGACAAAAAATTAGAAAAATTAAATATTGTTGGAGTAATTTGCGCCATTAAATCTGATTTAGTTATTGAATTACCCCTTAAACTGTCCTATTATACTTTGTCAATTTACATTAGCGGCTTATTAGTAATACCTTTGCCACGGCCAATGTTGTTACTTATTCCGTGGACAAAAAACACGGATTGAGGCCATTGTAAACACAAATAAGCTTTATTGTCATCCATTATTTAAATACACAAGAAAATTAGGGGTTGCGACAAAAACAAATATGTATTTGCCCGAAACAACATGCATAATTTTGTTTCTGTCTTACATCCCACATTATGTAAGATAATTTGTAAGGGAAAAATATGTACAAATATAATCTCCCTCCAATTGCGTTGGAAAAGGGTGAAATATTCATATTCAATGAGGGGCGGGCACACTTGATTTGCTCCGCGGGAGAAAAGAAATATGGAAATGGCGCAATAATGGTGATTTTTACCAAGTGCTCATTACCACAAGAAAATTGAGAGGGGCGCCTCTCCTATAATTTTCTTGCTTTTTTTTTTGCATAAATAACTACGCTTGGATTATTATAGGAAGGAAAATTTTACCCCTTTCTCCCTTTGACTTACACCACTGTTACTCCCAAGAGACTTTTTTTTGTGTCGTATAACCTACAAGTTCAGGATGCCGTGAAATTATTAAATTTTGGATTATCGATTTATTGCTTTCTCCCCCGAAAAACTTTCTATGTAGAGGGAAAAAAAATTCCTTGGTTAAAGAAAGTTTGTTGCCCCCAAAAGAAAAATTGGCTGCTCCCACCAATGGTAACGGGAATATCGGAGGAGAAACTTCCAGTTGTTTTCTTGTTGAGTGCTTAATAGAATTTTCCTCTTGACTTACACTCTTTTCAATTACTGGTAGAAATATAGATGTTCCATAAACTTCCCCGTTATTCTTGTGGAGGCTGTAGAGCCATTTTTGTGGGGGAAAGATTGTTAATATGAGGATGTCAAATCGAAAAATGGGGATAAAAAATACAAAGTAATAGGAGCATAAATGTAAAGGGATGATACAGTACACAAAATCTCACCACTGGCAGAGCTTAAACTCTACAGACAAATCCAACTGTGACAGTGACGAAGCAATAGGAAACCCCTAAGATGTTGACAGGAAGAGAAAAACCATCAATAGGAACGAAAAAATCACAGAAAAAGGCGTCCGTCGATAATCGAAAGACCCAGCACAAATTCGCAAAACGAGCTAAACACAAAAACAGGAAGAGTAATCAAAGAGTAATCAGGATGCGAATAAAGCAGAATAAGCAAAAATTAGATGCAAAAAGGAAACAAGACAAACATTCCATAGAAATGCGAGTAATGGGACAAATCTACTGAATACATGATCAATATTGTTAAAATCGGGGAAATGCGGAAGCAAACAAAGGGAGAAGAGACAACAAAATGGAATAAGAAGTGAGGAATTTAGCGGAGAAAACAAATACAAAGGGGCACAGAGAGAAAGTGAAAGAAAAATACCGAAAAGATTAAAGGGAAAAATTGAAGAAGCACAAAAAGGGGAAAAGTGAAAGTGGAGAAACCCGAAAAAGAAGGGGAAAAAGAGACTGAAAACAGAGTCAAGGAAGAACAGCGAGATGAGAGATATAACAAACAATCAGAAAAGAGAGATACAACAAAGGAGAAATGAGAAAAGAGAGATAAAACTAAGAAAAAATGAGACAGTGGAGATAAAATACAGGAGATATCAGAAAAAGGAGATCAAACACTTGAGAAAAGAGAGATAAAACAAAGAAGAAAGGAGACAATAAGGATAAAACACAGGAGAAATGAGAAATAAAGAGATAAAACAAAGAACAAATAAGACAACAGAGATAAAACACAGGAGATATGAGAACAAAGAGATAAAACAAAGAAAAAAAGAGATAAACCAAAGAAACAATGAGACAATGGAGATACAACAAAAGAAAAAAGAGAGATAAAACAAAGAAGAAAAGAGAGATAAAACAAAGAAGAAAAGAGAAAAGAGAGATAAAACTGGAGAAATGAGAAAAGAGATAAATAACGACGGAAAAATATTTAAAAATAGATCCAGAGCAAACAAGGGAAGAAATGGAACCAAAGAAGAAATTCGAAAGGTAAATAGAGAAAAAAGAGCACAGAGAGGCCTGAGCAAAATCTTTCCAAACGAGAGACGCAAAAGAAATATTTCGATCCAGAACAAAAAATAAGAAGAAACCAACACAAAAGGGAAGAAAAACATCTAGCTGAAAGAGAAAAAATGAAGAACACAAATCGAGAAAGAGAAGCTGGAGGAAACCCGATCCTCAGGAGTAAATCGCGAAGATTGAAAAAACAGATCAAAATGAGGAAAAAGAGAAGACCCAATAAAATATATTCAAAAGAAAAGAGAAAGAAGACGGGAGGGAAACAAGCCAGTGAAACAGTGAAAAGACGCTCAAAAAAGAGAACAAGATCAAAAATGGAGGAGGCGAAGAAACGCAAATGAAAAAGAGGACATAGAGACAACCCAGAAAAAGTTATTTATGTACATCAAACGGCAAATAGTGGGAGTAGGGATAAAATTGAAACGAAAGATGAGAAGAAAAATAAAAATGGTGGCAGCAATTTTTGGCCGGACAAACAATCCAAGCTGGAATCAAAAAAGGGGGAAAACAAACAAAACTGGACCAAAAAACAGAACAACAAAGTCATGAGCAAAATAAAAGGAAGTCCGTAGCGCCTGGAACGTACACGAGGGAATGAGGAGAGCCACGAAATGTGAGAAACAGTGATTTCCTCTCCCATCATTTTCCAGTTCCTCCATGCCTTTGAGTAGTGCTAAGTCTCCTTTCTCCAGGAAATAACTGGCAGTTGCAAGATTTTTGTCCCCAGAGAAAAAAAAAGTGTTTGGCGTTCATACCTATTTTTTTTTCTTTTTCCTCTGAAAATGTTCACTTCCGTTTACGTTTCGTTATTTTTTTTTTACTTTATCCTTGGTTTCTTGGGAAGGAAAAGGGAAACGGAAGATGTGACACCTTGGAGTGGATAGGATACTTACGGAACATACTTTCTCCCTTTACCTTTCTCCATGTCCTCCCATCCATCTTTTTCTCCCGGGACATTTTTTCCACTCTCCCTCTCCCTCTCAAGTTTTTCTGTCGACTCGTTTCCTCTTCCTTTCCAATTTTTTTCCTACTTTCCATCCTTGTCCATGAAGAAAAGTGACAGGGAGAAGTTTGTTTTTCCGGTTGCCGGAGAAAGGTAAACGTGAGGAAGTTGAATTTGTTTGTATGGGTGTACAGGCAAACCATTTACTTTTAACTAGACTTTCCCCGGCTCAACCTTTGGGGGAAAGTCACTAATAAGATTATTAAAAACGGTATTCAAGTCCATATTTATTTTTGCAAAAGCATACGAATTATACGGGGAAAGTTTCATTTTGAAAGTTTAATATTTCTTGTTTAATACGGAATATATTTCTAGCGTATATTTTGTCCATTATTAGAATCAAAACTGACAAAATCATACGGACAGTTTATGCACGGTAGTCCGGTTTTATTCTAAAACGACGATTTACTATGGCAAATTTATCAATTATTTTCGCAAAAAAATGGCAAAATATGCCCAAAATTTTGAGACAACAAATCAAGGAGAAAGTAAAAGCTATTTTTTTGCAAATAGAAAAACGTGTAAAACAATTCACTGTGGAATCGAATGCCGAATAATTTGTTTGCGGAGGAAAAGACAGAAAACAGTTATTGGTAATTAAAATGGCAGTTTAGCAATTACACAAAATAATTGGGAATAAATTGGGGTGAAAGCTACAAAGTTCGAAAATCCACAAAAGGGGAAAATAGGAGAAAGTCAACATGGCTTTTGGCAATTACGTTGGTAGACACATATTTAATTATTTAAAGGTAAACCAAACAGTAAACATGCCGAAATAGTCAAAAACAAGCAGAAATAGCCCGAAAACAAACCCAAAATATAAACAAATCGCGAATTTGTTGAATCAATGATAAACTTTCTTAAAACGGAACAATCACATTAGTTTATTTTCTGAAAAACGTGTAATTTCTTCTCCAAATTATGTCGAGACAGGAAGAATAAATTGGAAATATTTTCCTTCTTGTAACAATTGTTTTTTTAAGGCCCTAATTCCCCCGCTTTTTCTCGTATTATCACAGACATTACCGATTAAAAATGTCACTCATAAAATAAATTCTCTTCCTCCACCTCCAAAAAATAAAATATGTCCCTTTTACTCCCCGGTCCACCTCCAACATCTTGACCACGTTGAAAAAATTGCTCTCCTCATAAATAATTCATAACCCGTTTGGTCCTCTTTGGGTCAGAGGGGGAGAAAGTGCAGCCATGTCCAGGTCCAAGGAGATATAAAAAAAAGTGTGAGTTATGTCTTTTTGTGGATTTCCCCCTTAAACTGAATGAACCTCCCGCCCCCAAAAAAGGCAGGTTCCAAATTTCCCCCAACAAGAAGAAACCAATAAGGGAAAAAAACGAGTCCGTCAAAATTGGATTGTGGTATGTGCAAAATATGTGAAGAAAAAAAAACAAAAAAATATACATTCCACCCACTGACTTTTTACGAGTTTCCTCCCGTAAAAAACAAGGAGGAGGGACGAAAAATAGGGAATATAAGCAAGAAATAAAAATGATGGAACTGCAACTCTCTGAAAGAAGGGAAAAAAATGTGTGGTGGCTGTTAAATCCTCGGGAGAAAGACGTGTCCATTCATGGATGCAAATATGTGTGTATGTACGCGGAACAAATAATAAATTCACAAGTCTCCTACTAGACGAGGCAGGAAGTGAGGAAAGGCAGATGTTTCTCACAGAGAGAGAGAAAGGGAGCTAGAGAGAGAAAGAGGGAAGGAGAGAGAAAGAGAGAAAGAGGGAGAAAAAGAGAGAAAGAGAGAAAAGAGAGAGAAAGAGAGAAAAGACAGAAAAGAGAGAGAAAGAGAGAGAAAGAGAGAGAAAGTGGGAGAAAGAGAGAGAGAGAGCGTGGGAGAAAGAGAGAAAGACAGAGAAAGAGATGGATTTTTTCCCTTTGATGTATTCCCTCTGCCTTTCCTGTCAACTTAGGCATATAAGGCCCTTTTTCCTCCGCTTTCTCTCATTCTTGCATGAGTTGCATGTACTTCTGCGACAATTTCCCTCTTTTGTGCTTTCCTTTTTTACAGGGGCATGTGACAATTTTGATTTTTTAGCTTTTTTTAGCCTGCATTACTCCCTTTTTGCATTTGGCCCCAGATACATATGAAGCGTTCGGAACCAAACCAGTCTAAGTCCCATTTCGAAAATGATTTTTTTTAATTTCAAACCAATCAGTGTAGGTTTATTATATTATCCCTGAATTCTTGTGGGTCATAGGTCAGCCTAACATAGAATAAATCCAGAAGCGCAAGAGTTTTAATGGCGAAAGACAGCGAAGGGACATTTAATGGCGAAATTCATCAGACGACATTTCAATGCGAAAGATAGCATAGGACATTTAATAGCGAACGGAAACATAGGACATTTAGTATTTAATAGCGCAAGAAAACAGGACATTTAAATACGAAAGACAGCATAGGGAATTTAAATTTGAAAGATAGCCTAGAACATTTAAATGCAAAAGAAAACATAGGACGTTTAATATTGCAAGACAGCATAGGACATTTAATGCCAAAAGACAGCATAGGAAATTTAATGCCAAAAGATAGCATAGGACATTTAATGCCAAAAGACAGCAAGAAATGTTTTGATGCACAACAGCCGGAGAATGACAATTAATAGCGAAAGACAGAAGAAATAGAGTGGTGGTAGACAGATAGATAAAATACATGTAATAGCAAAATATCGTAGGACTTATTTGAAAATGAAAGACAGATTTTCGAATGGCAGAATAAACAAAGCTTTTTCCAGCTTAACATTGCGTTTTGGAGCAGTAGAAACGTTCATGTATTTTTGCGAGAGACATTTGACTTATTCAACAACGTTACAGAGCGTATTAGATATCAAAGGACATTTGATTTGTAGGCTAACGATAAAATACAAAGTTAGCCAAGGACAGTTGAATGACAAAGAAGAAAATACAATCGTCCTCAATGAAAACGAAAAAGTCCTAGATGACCAGTAAAAGGCAAAAACTCGCAAGAATGATGACGTGTTCTCAGTTTTTCCCGCGAAATGAGAGAAATGACGAGGTTCAAAACGAGGAAAAGTAGAAATTGGAGTGAGGCTGAAGTGAGAAAGAAGGATGACGTAATTGAATTGTTGGGAATGACATTTGTGCGTTGTCCCCGTCACATTATGAGGTCGTGGTGTCCCCTAATAAAAGCCTCCAGGGCTTGACGTTATAAATCCTGATTAGGTCAAAGGCAGAGGGCCTGGAAAGCTGGGAAAATGGCGGACATTATTAGATTTATGGGACAAGTAAAAAGCCATGTTTTCCCCTTTTTATTCCACTATTTTTGCTTTCACTTTTTTTCCCTTCCGGAATTCTTCTTGGCTTTCTCTCCTCAACTTTCTCTCTCTTTTACTTTGGCTTTCTTTTTTATACTTTCTCCCCACATTTCTCCCTCTCTGTGGCTATTTATTCCAAATAACACATGGGTCTTGACGGGCATTCCATATTTTTTGACGTACGACACTCAAAATGTACTTTCTCCCCCTAAAAAAAGTTCCATAATAAAAAAAAAAGTTGTTTCCTTTTGAAAAAGTCAGGCACTACTCCAAACCAAAAAGTATTATATAATCCTCTCTCTCTCTCACTCTCTCTTACAAATACCCCGGAGATGTTTTGATCACCATCCGGATTTTTTCGTGCTTTCGCATCTCAATTCTTAAAGCACGACCATGCTCATGTACATAAATGTCAAATTCAGGGAATTTTCCCAGCAATCAACCACAAAAACTCAAAGTACCTAAATGAATTCTCTTTTATTCTAGGACTATTTTTTATGTTATTTTGTAGACTATTTTTTATGCTATTTCGTCCCCGCAACGTGCAACGTATAGTAGGATCATATGTGACATTTTCCCTTGACGTGGGCACAAAAACCAGTTATAAAAATTGCCGTCACAGAGAAACATTTTATCATTAAAAACAATTCCGTTTGATTGATTCACTTTCTTTTAGAGCCAAAACTTATTGTAACCAGATTCGTTTATAGAGCGAATCGTCAGTGAATGAAACCTGACTTACCAAAAACAAGGTTCAAAGTAAATATTTGGAACAAACGTGAGACAACAAAAGAAAAATGCTGTTTAAATGGCGAAAGCACTGATAACGACGACGAAAGCAGAGATGAATCTGAAGAAAACAGAGATGATAACGGAGAAAGCTGAGACCGACAAATGCCATACAAAGGCTCAAACAATAATGAGACCGGAGAAAGTCGGCATGAATCGGAAGAGGTCGTAGTATGCACCCAAAAAGGCAAAGGTGAAAATCAGAAATTAATTTTGCACGGCGTTGCATATTATGTAATATACATAATGCATTTTTTCTTTGAATTCCTCATGAGTTGACATATTCCTCATTTGTTTACCTTGAAAAGTAAGCAAATGAGTAATAGGTTGCATTTTCTCCCTCGTAAAAAAGTAAATTACAGAGTCCTTCCTTCTTTTTTATTTTTGTTTTAACTTTTAATGAAACGGCCGTGTTTTCCCTAATAGCAAGAGAAGACCAGAAGAGGAGCAAATAGAAAGGTTTTTTTTTCCTGGTCGAATTTTTACACAAACTTGATTCTAATGTCTATAGTTTTCTTTAGGCGTATATGTACATACATACAGATAAATGCAGACACTTTGGGGGAAAACCCAAGGAAAGTATACAGAGCAATAAAATGCCCCACAAAGTAGGAGCAGGTGGTGTTAATAAAATGGGAGCAGTGTACATCTACACTGTAAGCCATGTGAGACCATTTGCAGAGAGAAAGAGAGAGAGAGAGAGAGAGAGAGAAACAAAATGGGAAAATGCAAGCATTTGGTTGCAATAAAAAGCACACAGACTTTCTCTCTCACACAATGTGAAGGGGGAAGAAATAACACATTTGGAATGCCATTAGCAATCCACTTGTTCCGCAATGTTGACATTGTGCCCGTCAACGCCAGTACCACACCAATAACACTTTTTTGTGTGGGGGGAGGGGATTTCTACACACATTTCGAATATCAACAACACTCAAATTCTGTACGCAACATTATGAAGAAAATGAGAAGATACATGTTTATATATAATTACATTTGTACGGTGACGTCCATAACAAATCTGTGGCTTTGTTCAAAATCCTACCAATCAAAAACGTTCTGGGTGATGGGGAAGAAAATAATTTTGCAATAATCTCCTTTTTATGGGACAACACATGTGCTGAATTCATTCGAATCGAATTAAAAGATGTCGTTATATTTTCATATGACAATTCAGCCAGAATACCCAAGGACATTGTGGAGAAAAACACGAAGACAAAGTAAAATGGCATCAGAGATACAATAAGAAAGAAAATAAAAATAAAAATATGAGGGAAAGTTCAGGAAGTGCAGTTTTGAGGTAACAAAAATGCATTTTAGCAAATTTCATTCCTGTGAATTTACTTTTTTTTACACAATGTAAGAAAGTGGAAAGTTACAAAAGTCAATGTAATCTGAGATGGCATTAAAAAGGAAAAGAAACAGATAGGCTATGTTGCATTAAATCCAACAATTGGAAAAAGAAAGGTCACGAGGTATCAGGAAAGTACTGATTACGAAAGCACAAAAATAGAAATGAAAAACGTGACGACTAAAAACAGTAAAAATTGCAGAAAATGTAAAGCAAAATTACGAAACACGTAACGCAAAAGTATTGAAATCAATAGAAGAAAGTTCAAACACGTGAAAAAAATACAAAAAACAAAAGGAGTAAGTAAACTTAAAAGAAAAAGTAAAATAGAAAGAAAAAATCGCAGAAAACAAAGCAAAAATAACAAAAGCAGAAAACGCAAAAAACGTGAAGGAAAATTACAAAAAACAAAAGAAGAAAGCGGAGAAAACGTAAAGGAAAAAACAAAAAATTAAAGGAGAAAGCGCAGAAAATGTAAAGAAAAAATACAAAAGCTACAGGAGAAAGCGCAGAAAACGTAAAGGAAAAATACACAAGCTAAAAAGGAAATCGCAGAAAATGTAACAGAAAAGTACAAAAACAAAAAGAGAAAGCGCGGAAAATGTAACAGAAAAGTACAAAAGCACTAGGATAAAGCGCAGAAAATGTAACCGAAAAATACAAAAACAAAAGGAGAAATCCAAGTAAACGTTAAGACAAAGCATCGAAAACACAAAAAGAAAGTACAGACAACGTAAGGAAAAAGCAAGATGACGCAAATTGAAAACAAAAGAAACTTACTCAGTTACCACGGAAAAAATAATGAGCAAGCAAAAAGTATCAAAGGACACACTAAATAAAACGCAAAAAGCACACAAAATATAATGAGAACATAACAAGTATAGCAAAAGAGAAAGTATGAAAACCAAAAAAAAATGCAAAACCTCAAATCCCAGCAAAAGCACCATGAAAGTCACGAGTTTACCCCACAGAGATCATGGAGAAAGCACGGAGAAATCACGAAGAAAGCACGCACAAAACTTGGAGAAAGCTTAAAGTATTGGAAGATAAAAGGATTTGTACAACCTAGTAAGAGGTGCAAGTGCTGAAAGGGAGAAGATCCAGAAAGGAGGAGAGAGAGTAAAAAAAATGTACAAGTTCACCCATTAAAGCCTACGTGCTAAAGTCTCGTTCAAACACTTGAGATAACTTTGCCACTATTTCCTGGAGGAGAGTAAATCTGATAGCAATTTCTCTTCTTCTCTCCTCCTCCTCCGCCAAGTGTAAACAGACACGAGAGGTGTAAGACAAGTGTATCGTATGTCTTGAGAAACCTCAGAAAGAAATAGAGGGAGAGAGAGGGAAAGACAGAGAGAAAGTGTGAGATAACAAAAAAAAGTGTATTGGCATTCAACCACTTGCAAAAGTCCACACAAATCTAGGTTGATCCATTCTCATTCACACTTCATCAAATACACGCCATTCCGTGTCTATATTTCTCCCTATCACCATTTCTCTCTCTTCCTTTCTCCCTCTCCATTTCTCTCTCTTCTTTTCTCCCTCTCCATTTCTTTCTCTCTCTTTCTGGCTCCTAGTGCTTTTCTAATGTACACAAAAATTGAAGGTAGTATAAATCTCGGTTTTATATCTTTTTCCTCCTTTCTCTTTTTCCGCTTCCGTTTTTCTCTGCTTCTCTCTTGCTAAATTTTCATTTTATTTGTCTCACTCTTCCTGTTTTGTCTCTTTATTTTTCCTCTACAGATATGTGTTCTGTACTTTTTTCTCTTTTCTCTAATTCTATCTTTCTGCTTTTTTCTGTTCTCTTTTAGTAGTTTCTTGCTTTCATTTTTCTTTCCTCGTCTCAGTCTGTTTTTTCTCTCTCGTTTCCTCTTTCTTTTGATTCTCAGTTTTGGTTTTCTCTCTCCTCGATTTCAATTTTCTCTCTCTCCACATTTTCAATTTTTTATCGTCTCTCTGGCCATTTGGCTCGTCTGTCTTTCTGTTTTTTCTCCTTTCGTCTTCCTTTTGATTCTTAGTTTCTGCGTTTTCTCTTCTTTTTATTTCAATTTTTTTACATCTCTCTTTCAGTTTTGTCTCGTCTCTTTTTCTGTTTTTCTCTTTCTTTGATTCTCAGTTTTTGTTTCTTCTCTTGTCTTTTAAATTTTGTTTCTCGTCCCTCATTCCGTGTTTTCTCTCTCCTTCTTTCTCTCTGTTCTCTTTCACTCTCTTTTTGTCCGGCTATCCGTTTTGCTTTTATACATCTTCGTCCTTCCCTTTTTTCTGTGTTTTCTCCTTCTCGCTGATTTCTGTCTCTTTCTGTTTTCTCATTTCTTGTATTTCCGTCTCTGTTTCCTGCTTTCTCTGTCTGTTTTCTCACTTCCAGTATTTCCGTCTCTTTTTCTTTCTTTCTCTTTCTGTTTTCTTACTTCCTGTATTTCTCTCTTTACCTTTTTTCTCACTAGTGCTTTCTCATTTTCTCCGAGTTTTTAGATAGAATTTTGATCATCTATTTTTCTCTCGGAATCTCTCTCTCTCTTCTTCCGATTCTATCTCCAACCTCGAACGCACACAAAAATTTCGGCGAGTATAACTCTTGTTTCTTGTGTCTCTCCCTTTCTCTTTTCACCTCCATTCTTTACCTCTGCATTCTTTCCCCTCAACCCAATGAGTGAGACTGTAACCTCTCTCCGTGTCTCTCGTTGCTCTCCCTCTCTTTGCACACTCTCCTCAAGTGTTCCTGTGTAAATATTCCTCACCTTCCCCTCCTCCTCCTTCCTTTTATTCCCCCCGAATTTATCTTAAGATTACTTTCCTCTCAGACGTTCCCATTTGTTCCCAAGGATTTTCTTTTCCTCTCTAAATTGACGTATGTCGCATCTTCGACATTTCCCCCCTCCCCTATTCTGATATTCTTGGTATGTACCAAGGGCTACTTACGCAAATTTTGCCTCTGCCAATTCCACCCACTTTTCCAGGGGTATTAATTTCCCATTTATTGTGATTCCTTCCTACTTTCTCCTGGCCTTTCCCCACGAACAAGCGGGGCTGGCTAAGATAAAAGAGGAATGTCGAGGTCAAAGTGCAACCAGAATTTAGATCAAACTGCAATCAGAATGTGAGAGAACGCTAATGAGAGAAAGTTGACAGTCATATGCAAAAAAGGGAACCACTGAAAAAAATGGCAGACGAAAAATATAAAATGGACGAGGAGAAGCAATGCCAACAGAGAGAAAGAGACGAAAAAGGGAGGCAAATACGTTCCAAAAAATTGGAAAAGAATTACAGAAGAAAAAATGGGATAAAGGTAAATTTTCCCCGTATGTTTTATTACTCCTACTTAAATATTCAGCCATGGCGGGCATTTTCAATGGATTTTTTTTTCTTTCGTAAGAACCCATTGGAACATTTTGAGCTTTGTTAGTTGCTATAGATACATATTTAAATGAGGAATGAGCCCGGAATCTTATTCCTTTCTCCTTTTTTTCCCTCATCGTTTCTCTTGTGAGTACATTTTTGTATACATTTGCATGAGCGTATATAGGAGGTATACTTTTCCATGAAAAAAAGAAGGAAGTGGAGTGGGATGGACGGCGTGAATTTTGAATGGGAGAGCAGAGATTTGGAGTGTATTTACTTGGAATAATAAGAGGGAGGCAAAGAATCGAAAAAATAGAGGGGGAAAGGAGCATAAAAATATAGGAGAGAGAAAGCGGGAGAGAGAAAGCAGAGAGAAATTCGAGGGAATGGAAGGCTTTGCTACTACAACGTCAGCATCATTATGAGTGCAGCATATTGATGGGTATGAAAACATTTTTTTTTTCACCAACATTTTCCTTCTTTCCTAGAAAATATCATTTTTTTCTAAGGAATTTTCCCTCTTGATCCTCCTTTTTTATATATTTCCCCCCAAGGTGTACTTTCACTCTTTCTATGCTTCATGCTTTCCCCATCTCTGCAATTTTGTTTCCATTTCCTTTACTTTTTAGTCGCTGCCTCTGCATTTATACTGTGCTTTCCTTTCTTACGTTTTTCTTTTATTTCTACTTTTTTAATATTTTCCTTCTCTTTTGTCGTGCTATGGGTTTCTTATTTTTGATAGAATCGTTTTTTCTTTCTCCACGTTTTTTACAACATTTTTTTCTCTTATTTTTTTTTTATTATTTTGTTCTACAATTTGTTTTGTCTTCGGTTTCATTATTTTGTCATGGTTTCTTCATTTGCTTCATACATTTTACTTTTCAGTGTAATTTTAATTTTTGGCAAATTTGTTTACTGTCTAGATTTTTTCCCATTCTCCTTATGCTCTCTGTATTTTATTTTCTCTTTTCTAGCACTCTATTGTATTTTTTCTGTTCTAGCACTCTCTGCATTATATTTACTCTTTTCTGGCACTCTCGTCTCCTCTTTCTGGCACTATTTTTTTCCCTTTCTTGCACTTTCATTATTGTATTTTCGCTTTTCTAGCAGTCTCCGTATTTGATTTGATTTTCTCTTATCTTTCACTCTTTCTCTTTTTTCTCACTTTTCTCTCATTTTTGACTCTTTATTTTTTTCTCCCTTTCATTCTCTCTTGCATTCGAATTTTGCTCTTTTTTCTCTTTTCTGCCACTTTATCTATATATTCTATTTCATGGCACTCTTTTTGGTCTCCTTTCTCTCTTTTCTGGCACTCTCTCTCTCATTATTTGCGTTTTTGTCTCTTTATTCTCTCTTTTTCGGCAGTCTCTCTTTATTTTCGTTCATGACATCCTCTTTTTTCTCTCTTTTCCCTCACTCTCTCTCTCTATTCTCTCTTTTCTGGCACTCTTTCTTTAGACTCTCTTTTGTGACATTCTTTAGTCTCTGTTTCATATCTTGTACGGCAGTGTAGATTCTAATTTTTCTTGCACTCTTTCTGTATCCTCTCTTGGTTGACACTCTTTCTCTAGTCTCCTTTGTGGCACTCTTGATTCCCCCAACTCTGGCATTCTCTCTATTGTCTCTCTCAAAGCACTCTCTCGTTTCCGTTTCCGAACACTCAATTTTCTTCTTCTCATTTTTCTGTGGCCAGCATCCCTTTTGATGTCTCCTTCATTTCCGTTTTCCTTCCACGCTCTTTTGCTTAGCGTCTCGCTCTCTTTCGTTTCTTTAATTCCCCCCGCATTCTCTCAAATTTTTCCTACCCGACCGAGTATAAGCTATCCATACATTGTTGTTCTTTTATATTTTACAAATGTATTTCGACCCTTCCATATTTTTCCTCCTAGTTATCCTCTTCCCCGTCTCGTATCTGTCCCTACCTTGTTAATTCTCTCCCTGTTCCAGCTTTCTGTACACCTGTTCTCTCCATCTTTTGATCCCTTTTGTTTTCCCCGGCGTGAAAGTACCTATTCTGCACGTTATAATGTCTCCCCCTTTAAGCTCCACTATATTCTACCTCTCCAAATCCTTCTCTCACACCGCCTTTCACCTCCAGAATATATTTGCTTCAATCTTCCTCAAGATGAGACCTTTTTTCATCTTCCCAACGAAATCTCCATTTCTCTAGCCTTCCATCAAATAACGTACACACACACTATTTGCAAATCATCAGAACTTGCACCCACTCTCATGTGTTACTCGTTTGTAAATATAAAACGTCAGTGGAATAAAAACAATAGAGGATACAGCAGATTTGTTGGCAGGAGCTCTTTCTTCCTCCCTCAGGTTTTACCATGTTGTTGAGAACTTTTCTTTCCTTTTTTTTCTTCTTTTTTTTCCTTCAGCTTCTTTCTAGAATTGGTGATGAGATTCGATTTTTCCTCTCGCTCTCTCCCTTTCTCTCTCTCTCTCTGCTTCTGTCTGCATGTCTCAGTCCCTCCAATGTTTGTTGTTTGTTTGTTTATTCTTTCGGAGAAAGAGAGAGAGTGTCAGATAGTGAGGGATAAGGAGTGAGTCAGAGAGAGAGAGAGAGAGA
>JAQGBT010001563.1:0-30801 GCA_034698585.1 Disparrhopalites patrizii | reverse complement strand
ATTATTATTATTGGAAATATTATTATTATTGGAAATATTATTATTATTGGAAATATTATTATTATTGGAAATATTATATTACTGAAAATATTATTACAAGTATGTATACATACCCCAACCCGAGGAAAGAAATGGTGGAGGGGCTGGTGGTGGGGGTGGTTTTGGCGTGGGCTGAACCAAATTCACAGTCACGTGCGTAACATCTCTTCGCAACCTGCGCCATGGACTGGTCAATTCTCGAAGATTATCAGTTGGTCCAGCATCTAAATGGGTCAGGTTTATTTTACAATTATAAATTATAATCATATGTATAAGAATATATATATACCTATATGTGCTTTCAGATATTCGGCTACTAACCAAATAATAGTAAAATTAGTTAAATAAAAACTATTATAATAACCTATAGACGAAAATTTAATAAATATATGAATATGAAATTGGACATTTACCATTGTCGACGCTGGCTGTTAGTGCCATGCAAATGGCGGATAGAAAAATCAGGAAGACCTTCATCTTACCAAATTTCGTAAGAGAATGCGACCTTGTGTAATGACTAGCTCCCTTTTATAGTGGAAACACATTGACATTATTAAGGTGGGCATGATTTTTAATTAATTATGAGCGTAATTACGTAATTAGTGTAATTAATTACTCATAATGGCAATTTCACGGCTTTTTTAACGCACACGGATTTTTTAAAACCCGGGATTACTCATTAATGCACAAAGACATGTCTTTTGTAATTGTTTCGGGATTTTAAGGTAATTGCTGTCATTAGCTTTTTTAAATTTAGTTTCATGTCGTATAACTTATAAGATATATTTTATCGGGGTAATTAAAAAAAATATTGGACCTTATTTTACATTTGATGGCATGACAAAAAAAAATTGTTTTACCTCGGATTTCAGAGCAGATCAAAACGCTTGATGCATTATATGGAATGCATTATACATATGAAAAGAGAAGATTTATTCGTATGTTTGAGACAATACCTGGTGTCTTTCATGCTGCACTTAATTTAATCTAGGGACATAATTAAGGTTGAATTAGTTTGCAATCGTCAACAATAAATCCGTACAAAATCCATTTCTAAACCGCTTCAACATATACATAAGTACACTTCTGTAAAGTTTTCATCTTTGTTTTATAATTTGTTTGAATTTATTTCATCACAACCAAATCAAATGTAATCAGATCAAAGCAAGCATAGATTCTATAATTTTAAAATGACATCCAAGAACCGAATAATAATTTAATTTAGAATAAAATTATAATTTAATTTAGAATAAAATTATAATTTAATTTAGAATAAAATTATAATATAATTTAGTATCGTATTAATTAATAGGTCCATGGCAGAGCCTGTGAAAACCAGTCCGGGAGCAACAATTAAACAATGAAGGCTTGCGGGAAGAAGCAGGCCAGGACGTTGAAAGGGCCGCAACGGAGATCTAATTGCAAATTTTAAAAATTTAAATTCCAATTAATTTCCAGGCTTCTATGTATTAATGATATTAGGTATAATAAAATAGGCGGATATTTAGTTGAAAATTCCCGGTAGAAATTGTTCCGTAAAAAATGAATCCGGGTACTTACACAACGGGACGGAAAGGACTTCCCCGAGTTCCTGTTCTTCCTGAGTGTTATCGACCGGGGGGATGTCTGCTGAAGGAGCAACTAGAGGAACAGCTGGTGGGGCGACGTCTAGAATTTAATTTTTTAATTTAAATTAAATTAATGTCTTTTAATTTAACACTTAAATTCCGCAAAAAAAAATAATCGTATGCCATAACTACAAATGATGCTTCGTAATTTTTTCTTGTTGTCAAAATATATGCCATTTTATTGTACCTCGTCGCTTCCGGCCAATCATCCCAAGAATGCTACCGATGATATTACCTACAGTAGCACCGGCATTGTAGCCTACAGAAGAAACAAACAGAATGGGAATATTAAATTATTGTAGTTCATTGACAATGAATGGACGGTAATTAGGAATTCAATCATTTGAACGAAACAAAAATTTGAACGAAACAAAAATTCGAACGAAAAAACTCACCACCAGAACGCGTATCGCGAGATGCGCCAAGATCTTGTGTAATGTCTGGAGTACCAATAAGTCCTGGACCTACCATTTAAAAAAAAAATTTAACAGTTACATATGGAAATTTCAGGAAAAAATCTATACATATAGAATCATTACGTTATTTAAACGGTATAAAAATAAATAATTACCTGCTAGATCGCCGGGACCCACTTCGACCGTGTAGGACATCGCCGTCCCAAGGACCACCGCCAGAAATACCAAGCAGACCTTCATGGTTTAATTGAGAATGTGAGATAGATATTAGAATAACGGTCGTTTTCCTCTCTTTTTATACAAAAAATCCTAACGGCTTTCTCCAGGGAGGGCATAATGTTATTCGAGGTTAATTAATTACTCAAAACATGTCCCTTGCCTTTTAAGCTCGGTGATAAGAATAATTAGAATAATAAGAAATAAATGACTTTTTTTAATGAATTTTTTATGTATGGAAAGGAGCAGTTGACAGATGAAAAAATGACATTGTTGGCAATGCTTTTTTAATGGTATTAGACTCTAATTAACTAATTATTGTAGATCAAGTCTCTTTATCTATAGACAATACGATTAACTGATGTATTCACATGTCTGCTGGGGCATTGTGCTGATTATTGGAGGAATTAATTGCTTATAGGAAATTTATATACCTACATTTGTATAACATATGTACATATTTCTAGGACCAAAGCAATTTGTGTAAAAAACATACAAAGATAGGTATAAAACACAGTTTTTAGCCACTGCCAATAGAAATACAGGGTTTCCCCTAAAAAAATTTAAATTTCCCCTAAGTCAGTTTTTTCTGCTTTGTGTTTATATTGTCCAGTATTAGATTTACTTGGTACATATGTATTTCCATTATTAACGTATTTTGTCCAGGAAATTCATACCTTTCTACTTTACGAGGATGTTGTTATATGCACGGGGGTGTTTTCATGGAAAAAAACTCGATTTTTATCAAAAATATGAACTTAATCATTCAACGTTATTTAATTCTGGTGGGCTTTACAAATTACAAATTACCTTGGCCAATTCAGTTTCATTTTTGTAAGTTGAGTAATTTAATTTTAATTCTATTCCAAGATTCCCATAAAATTGACATGTGCAAACGGAAATAACAAATAATATTAAAAGCTATAATAATATGTATATTATGTACATATATTAAATTACGACAATTAAGCTTTAATAATTGTAACAAATAATGCTGGAAATTAATGGCAATCCTCTGCCGATTGAACACTTAAAATTAAGAACGACGAATGATTGTACGGTGGAAAGGTCTGGCTTTTAAGAATTCAGTAACGGCCCTTATCCTTATTGGCGTCGGCGATCTCATCATTTGTAAATTAACGCATTCGCTGGAACAAAAAATGTACTATTAATGGAAAATCATTTTTCTAAAATTAACGACATATTAAAATATTACTATAAATATCAGTAAATATATTCTTGGATTGATACTTACGAATGGCCAGGATTTTTTCAACCCTTCATGCCCTACTAATGGGCTTGGTACTGTTGTTGGGAATAGTGGCGTTCACTGTATATGTACATAATATGAGTAGTATAAGATTAATAAGGATAAGAATAATGTGCATGCGTGTAGAGACAATGTTATAGGAAAAGGGTTAAATACATTTTATAAACGAGTTACCCATTTTTTACACATTATTACAAATTTAGATCTTGGATATTATACCAATAAAAAGCTTACCATGCGCCAATTTATGGGGGAAGCTGATCCGCCAGACCTGATAAATCCTGATAATCGTGAAGTGCCGGGTTCCATTCTTGACTGGATGCCCTTCAGCGAGGAGGGTGTCATTGTGCCCCTGGGGAGCCAGCGGCTTTGTTACCGGAACTAGTACAAAATACAATGTATCATGTATAAACATTGACCCATGAGATTTGCTAATATTATTTAGAAATAAAATAAGTCAGAAAAACAAAATCCGAGAGAAAAAGGTTTACCCGCAAAAATAGCTGCGACAACGGCAAACATTCCTGCGAGCAAAATTAGAGTCTTCATCACGAAAATGTCCACTTTAGTTTTTGGAATTTTAGAAATATGTGTGTAATGAGGATACATCCAAGGATTTGTCTCAGCTTTTTATACGATGCAAAAACCAGTGGATTATTACCAGCACCTTAGATAGGACATAGGCTCATTAATGAACGTGAGTGAAATCGTTAAATTGCTGGTATTTTCCGTTGAAGCTTCCGAAAGTCGCAATAGACTCATGTTTCACTCCATTTGTGCATGTTTATCATTTACTTTGTGTTTGTATAATTAAGCAATCCTCAGGTATAACCAGAAAAGAAAACGTATATATATTTATTTAATTGTACGTCAATAAAATTTCGTAAGCATGACCTTTGACATATTACATTGCATTGGCCTATAACTCCCATTTTTAGGTAGACTTTCACGGAAAAATTAAGGTTAGCAAAGTACCTGATCTACGGATGATCCTAGCGGTTTAATTTATAAATAATTTTACCTCCGAATTAATTTAAAAGAATTTAATGATACACAGGAGATGCGGATTGACAGCCAAAAAAAATGTCGTAGCTATTTTTTAAATATTAATCACGAAAATGGCAATTTTCCAGTCAAACAATTTTGCTTGTAGACGATACAAAGAAACAGCTTACGCTATGACCCAACAATGCTACACAACAATACGTACATTTACTCCATGCAGAATGCTATTGCGGATCTGGAAGAAAAATTTCATCCCGATTTGACAAAGACTGGTTAAGTTATGGCGATTTCTTCGCGCCGAGTAAAAAAGATGTTTAGTTTGTCCCGTGAAATTTTATGATTTAAAAAACCGCAAAATTTGGATAATTTTCAACGGATCAGAATGATTATGATTCTCATATATTAAATGGAAATGCACGAATTTGTTCGCATTTCCATTCTGTACAAGACTATCCTCCAATCAAAATCAGTTCAAGGAAAGAAGTAGTTAGCATCATTTTTTAAATTGTCGATAATTATATGTAATCGTTTATTTATTTTATCATTTACAGTTTATCGTTTATTTATAATGTAATAATATTTTACTGATATAACTACAAATATAATAACATATAATATAATTTACAGGAAAGCCTATGTATCTATGTACTTTTAACTTTTAATTTGCAGTTTAATCCAGTCTTTTTTTTACAACTGAAGGTAAGAAAGAAATAGAAAAAAATTGTATTTCTGAATTCCCACAATTTTTGAAGTGAATAATTGTGATTGCAAGCGTCTGATTGAGTGCGAGTGGGAACAGACATTTTCACACGATGAAGGCTTGAGGGAAGAAACAGGCCAGTAAGTTGAATGGGCCACAGCGGAGATCTGGGAAGGTCATTTAAAAATTGATTATGATAATTATCATTTGTGTGTATATTGTATAGATGTGTATATTATAGATATTATTACGCTGTCATTTTCATTTAAAGTGCATAAAAGACTTACACAAGGGCACAGACAGGACTTCCCCCAGTTCTTGTTCCTCCTCAAGATTATTGGTAGCGTTTAAACCAGGAATCCCAGCCTCTGGATTTAGGACATCATTTATAACAATGATCGTATTTTAATTAATAAAAACGGTCCCATTTCACATGATAAAATTTTAAATTATCAAATATTGCGAAGAAATTGTATTTACGCATTATATAAATTCTTTTACCCAGATCCCTTTGGAATCTCCAGGTGTCCTGGGGTTTGTACTGAACCAGAAGTCCCATTGTGGGAGTCAGAGGTCGTAGTATGATTCCGCTTCCCTTGAGCGGTACGGAAGAATTAGAGGAATTAGTGGTCCCTGGACGTGGCTTGGTCACTAATGAATCATTAAAAAAAATATTATCAAAAATTTCCCATAAAACCCGGTTAGAGATTGCGTATAAATAAATGTTCGTAAACAAAATATTTTACCCGGGACGGCAGCAACCACAACCAAAATGCCGGTAATGATCAAAAGAGACTTCATGTTGGCACGGATTTTTTTTTTTTTGAAGATCAAATTTGAAGAAAAAATCTACTGAAATAATGAAATGTATAGGAATGACAACAGAAAGAACTGGTGAAATGGTCCATGAGTTTTTTGGGGTTTTATAGGCAGGATTTTCAATCCCAGATGGTTTTTATGACCTAGTTTTTAAAGTGTTTTGAGCATATTTATATTTCCGGTGACATTCTTAAGCCCAGAAAATTGAAGTAAAAGCTATTAATCGTTGGTAAATGTTTTACAATTTAATGATTGTAATATATGAGTCCCGAATATTATGCAAATATAGGGGACCCACAAGGGTTCGTACAACCTTTTTATCAAGATTGTTCAGTAAGGAAGATCAGGAAGTGATTATGGATTTTGTTTGTGACAGTATGTAGCATTAACCATAAAGGCTCATCCTGGTTTGTTGTTGTTAAAAATCTGTGTTAAACAAGTGACTAATTAGTATGAAAAATACGTTAAGAGATACATTTTAAGAAGACCCACAATGAGGCGTAATTGCAATAACATCGTAGAACTAATGAGACTAAATAATCTTCAGTATATGTCATTTTACGCCATTAAAAATGCATCCGGGAATGCTACAGTTAACGATTTTTTTGAAAGTTCTATTACATAATACATACTACCTATGTGTATTTATTTAAGCATATATTATATGCATATGCTGGTATATATTAGATGTACCTAATATGCTTGTAGACATGTGTATTTACGTAATTAAATAATTAATAATTATTGAATTGTTCCTGAAGAAAATTTTGTTTGTTATATAAACTCATATAAAGTCAAAGTTATCAAACAGGATTTAATTACAGCCGTCCGGCGGATTTTTTTTATTCCATTATTTGTAGTTTTGTAATGATTTTGACGGAAGAGCGAAATTCTCCCTGAAATTGTGTCAGGTAATAAACGAGGTCTTTCGTGTTACAAGTGTTAGCATACAAGATAAGAATTGGGGGAACGGAAGATTTAATGAACAAATGAAATCATGACATTTATTTCTAAGTTCTAAAAACAGAAATTTCTTTTAATAGCCTCCTCCATATCCTCCCATTCCTCTGTAACTGGAGCCAGCCCTAGCGTTTCCGTTGGAGATGGAAGTACCACCGTCACCAGAAATGGATTGAGAGCGCTGATTGGCAATATTGATTCTTGGTCGATGTCCTACAAAAAAAATCAAATTTTGTTAAAATGGGTTTGACCTTGCAAAAATATGGGTACCCGTTGATACTAAAATAAATTCGGAATATAATTAATAATTAATTATTAATATAATTAATAATTAGTAATTATATTACCGTATCCGCCATAGCCCATTCCACCCATTCCGCCGTATCCCCCCATTCCTCCGTAGCCGCCCATTCCACCATAGCCCATACCACCCATGCCTCCATAGTAAGGCTCAGCTAGGGCCATGGCCAAAACTACGGCAAAAATGAGGACAACCTTCATGATTCTGGATTCTGGAGAAAAATTGTTATTATTACACTTCGGAAATCGTGAGACGTTTGGGTAAATTTTGGGGTTCCACCTGGGCCTTTTATACCATACTCCGCTCATAATCAGGAGTGGACATTGTCTAAAGACTTTTTAATGGCCAGAATTCGTGTTATGGCGACAAGGCTTACGCTGTCAAAATCCTTTTTTCTCCTGATATGATAACTCTTCGCAGCATTACCCTTTATCATTTCACTGGAAGGCTATGATATATTGCTTAGTCTATTTATCCCGGAATTTCCGGCTGGAACAATCCATTCATTCTACGTGCACAATTGCATCACGCAAAACATTTTTACATACATATACATGTAATTTCTGGACAAGTAAATTAAATCCAGGAATCGGCGTCAAAATATCAGCGTCAAATAATCTTGGTGAATTGTAAGCTGGAGATGTATACATGTTGAGCCAATTGGCTTTTCTGTTTAAATATTTTATTTCACTACAACTGTACAAATAAACCAAAAGCAACAAGTACCTACCCACCGAAAAAATTTACATACTACTCTTTTGGATATAACACGCACGCTGATATACATTACGCACACACTATATATATATTACACATGTACACATACATATTATATATGTAATAATGCACAAACAAACATGCACAATCATAATCACATTTAGCTATACGGATACAACATTTGCATTTGATGCATTGTTGCTTGCACTCATTTGAACTTCTCGTTCTGGAGTAGAACTGAGCCATTGAAAGGAGTATTACACGGTTATTTTTTTTATTATGAAATAATAATATGTAGTAATATGTCACTTTTAACGAATAACGTCATTCGGGGAAGACCAAGAGGAAGCAATTAGGTGGGAGCCCATTTCCCCTATCATGATGGTGGGAGCATTGGTATTTCCGATGGTAATGTGGGGCATGATGGAGGCATCCACCACTCTCAAATTCCTGGTTCCCAGAACTCTCAGCTCCGAGTCAACAACGGCATGGGGGGAATCCGGCCTGCCCATGGCACAGGTGCCAGTGGGATGATACACGGTGAGGGAATAATGTTGGTGGTAACACTTCCAGTATTCCAGACTCTTGAACGGCACGTGCTCACATCCTGGGAAAGATTCATTGATCAAGTGAGCATTCATGGCCTTGAATGTGGGAGAGTTCTCCATGATCTCTACAGCTCGTAATGCCCCTTCGGCGATGACGGTGAGGTCCTGCTCATGAGCGAAATAATTGGCGTCCATCAACGGTGGAGCCGTTGGATCCGTCCCGGAGAGCGTCACGCGACCCTTGGACAGGGGACGGCTGAGGAGGTTCATGATCTGGAAGGAATTCTTTCCTTCGGCCTTCTGGAAGTACTTCTCCAGGGTCCCTTTCCGGACGTTGAAGACACGGGCAAAGTGACTGGCCATGATGGAGTAGACGTTTTGTCCGACAAGCAATTGCTGGACGTCGGGCCAGTCGGTGATGCCCTGGCTGCGAGAGACGTTGGACACGTAGAAGGCTGTGGCTTCTACGGCCGTAGTAGAGAGAGGGCCCGTCCCATGTTTGCTGTATTCATCCAGTGCTTTTGCATTTAGTTCCATGTCCAGATTTAGGGATATCGGCTCATCGATTATGAATGGCCCCATGAGGGTGGAGACGTGATCCTGGAGATTTTGGCCCACGGGAAGATCCGCGAGAACTGGAATCTACATTGGTGCAATGTTAATCGTGGATAAGTATTCTAAAAGGAACAATAAACTTCGTGATTTTTGTTAATTATCTCTGTAATAGTGTCGCTTTACCCCAAACGATTCTAAATGTTCCTTCGGCCCAATTCCAGAAAGCATGAGGATTTGCGGAGAATTCAAGGCTCCGGCCGACAAAATAACTTCTCGTGTTGCAAAGGCCTTTTTCTTAATTCCATGACGGATATATTCAACTCCTTGGGCCTCATTCCCTGGTCCGAAAAGCACCTGGAAATCCGGAAGGCATGGATAATTAAAATATTTTACAGTTTGAAAACTTTGATAGTATGAAAAAATAGCATTAAAAAATTGATCATTTAATGATTTATTCGTCTGTGTTGAATTGGCCCATATCAATATTTTCCTTCTGTCTCAAACCTGTTTTTGACTGTAACAAACCTGGTTGACAAACCTGGAATACATATGGTAATATGTATTTATATTTAGAGAAGCAAAACTGACCTTGGTGACATGAGAAAATTTGCGTATAAGGAGGTTTGTCCTGTCTCGAATAGGGTCAAGAAATGCTCCAAAGGTGCCGAATCGTCGTCCATTCTTTATGGTGCTGTAAATTGGAGAACATCCTGTGTAAAAACAAACAAAAAAACAAGCAACAAAATTTTAATGAAATCCATTTAGCACAAACGGTAACGCACAAAACCTGTAACGGATAAAATAAATCTATGACTTGTGTATATTAATGAATGGCTTTTTCAGCCGTCTTTTATTTTTTAAGCGAATTTAATTAATACAATTACGTATATGTATGTATTTAGACATTTAATACCTTCAATGAACTCAGCAGCTGTCATATCTTGCCGTGGCACCCCGAAATCGGCATACGCCTGACAAAATTCTTCCGCCATTCCAACATAGGGTGGTTGTGAGACCTTCAGGGGACCTCCAACGGAGTGTTGTCGAGCTGAGAAAAAAATTGAAACAAAATTGCTGCTATTATACACGCTAATTACGACACGAGGTTTTAATGCTCGCCTTTAAATTGTCAGTTATACAAAATGGCATAAAAAATATGCTTCAAAATTGCATTTCATAATTGAACCTTACTTCCTTGCCATTCCCCCTCGTAATCTTCGCTACGCTTGAAAAAAGGGAGTACATTCTCATAGGCCCATCGGGGATCTCCGGAAATATTTGCCCAACTATTGAAATCATTCTTGTGCCCTCGCACGTACACTAAAAAGTTGAGGTTACTGCTGCCGCCTAGACCTTTTCCTCGTGGCCATGAACATTGCTGAAAAAAAGAGAGAAATTGGCCAATAAATAATTGCACAGAGTTTTTTTAACATAAATAATAGCCACGAAGTCAATATGAATTACGAAATTATTATCACTACTATTTTTTGCGGATTTTTTAAAATGTGAATGATTCACGCACCCGATTATTCATGGCCAGGCAACCATTTTCCTGAGGTTGTGTGTAGTATTGCCAATCAGCGTTGGGCAATTGCAGTAGAAAAAGTGCCAGGAGAGGAATGTTATGGAGGGGATTTGGTTCTCCGCCAGCCTCCAGAAGTAGCACTTTGTAGTTTTCCGACAAACGATTGGCTACGACGGCTCCAGCGGATCCCCCACCGACTGGAATAAAAAATATAAGAAAATATAAAAAAAAATTATAAAGCCAAAAAAAATTTTTTTTAATTAATTTTAATTAATAAAACAATTTTTTTAATGCACTAAAATGAGAACTCACCAACGACGAAGTCAAAGGTATCTTCCACATCCCAATATGCCCCAATATTGTCTTGAACGGAATCCAAGACATGAAAGGTGACAAAGAAGGAGGAAATCACTGCAATGAATCGAAATAATGCCCCCGAAAAAATCAGGGAGGCAGGGCTGAAAATATTTTGAAAAAATTGCAAAGATCCACTCCGAGCGGCTGGATTCATCCTCACACTCTGCACTGGTCTAGCACCATAAATAATTCACAAATGAACAAGAAGCATAAATACAAAAATTCTGAAGTCGCACGAAGAAAACCACGGAAATTTCGTGTGAATATCCGCAACGAGGTTGTTTCATTGAAAATGTCTCTGAGCGACGATTATAAAGTAAGGCACAAGGCAGATTCACTTTTAACACACTGAAGAAGCCGGCTTAAGAGAAATAAACAATAACTTTCCTATGGGGAATTTCGCACCAGAAAACTTCCACTGTAGACAATAAACATTTTTTTTGTGGACTTAAATTGTTTTTGATTAAATTGGGATTTTTTCATGAATCAGACACTGTGTAGTTACAAGAATGTGCGAAGATCCCAACTAACGTCATTGGAAAGGTACACCTTTTCTAAACAGTGCCTCTCGCAGGGCCAAAGAAGTCATTACTGATTCTTTTTATTAATACTTATTAAACACGTTTGTTTCTTCTGTCCTTTGCCGTGATTGCGGAGAAAAAAATTGCCATTGGGATCTCTCGTAAAAGTATAAAATATTGCTGTATTCCTTTGATCACCTTGCCCCACCGGCAGAGCTTTGTTGGCCAAACAGAAAAGATGTCGCACAGGCATATATTCCTGCAAAAATTTGTACTAAACAAAATTATAATTGTGACTGCTTTCTGTAAAATACCATACAGTAAAACGATTTGTGGTTAAAGACCAGAAAAATCTTCCCCTTTTCTCCTCAAGACACTTGCTACACGGCAAATCGGGATCAGAATGAACGAATTTTTTAGTTTACGAGTACATTTATGAATGAGCGTCCTTCATCATGTGTGCGGCAATTCAGGTGTTCCCAAATCTAATTACTTAAATAAATCTCATTTCGTTGCCGCCGGTTAAGACAGGAAAGGCTTCTTTGTTGTTGTTGTTGGTCCAATCTGCGTGACAGAAACTCCCGAAATATTATATTAAGCAAGCGAAATCACATTTAGGTATGTACGACGTTATATAAGCACAATCAAGAAGACTTACAATAATTATTCTGCATTATTCCTTAAGGAAAAAACAGTCTTTTCTTTAGGAAAAAAAATAATTGCGTGTCTCAATGGGAATTCTGTTCACACCATCTGGATGTATGCTTTACACGAAAGGGAATAGAGAATCTGAGTCACCCCCTGCACAAGAGATACATTGACATAAACCTCATCAAGGCAAAGTCTGCTACACCTTTCACATTTACCTGCGCAAAACATATTATTATTCCTATGTTCCTGACCCACTGTTCAAAGAGGAGAGCTATAATCGACTTGATCTTTTTAGTTCTAAGGAACATACACATACATATATGTATGTACATGAACTGAGCTGCACAATTCAATGTGGGATCACTTTTACTCTCAGAAAAAAAAGCCTTGATGATGCTTACATCCATCAACGTTGAATACATGCCTTACGTATATAATGTCCATTATTTCCTGTCATTATACGGCTCTTACAGAGTTTGAAACTGGTTGACTTTGAAAGGTGTCAGTATGTAATTAATAAAAGTCACCCTCGTGGAAGAGATGGCCTGGGCGAGCAAAGGAATGAGAAATTTTATAATAGAGAAAAGGAAAGGAACTAAATGATAGCAACTGATTGCATGCAATTACACATGCAAGGAAACAAAATTAGAGCAAAAGTATCTTTTATTTTCCTACAAAATTAGAGCAAAAGGATCTTTTATTTTCCTCTTACTCGCCATTTAAAACACAGTTTTACTACTATTAACGTCTGACCACTACATAGAAATTAACTCGGTTTATTCTAACATAATTGTTACTACTTTTCTTTCTTCGTATTGCACAATCATCAAATATAGTGTATGCAAAATAAACAACCAAAGAAACTATACCAACACTTAATACATACCTATACTAAAATTAACCGGAAATCTGAACAAAATATGGTTAAGTATAACAAAATTTTCAATATTTTCTGTAAAAGCTATCGCATAACTCAACGGTTTAAATAGTAAACAAATTAATGCCTACGACCTAATTACGGACCTATTCCCGTCACAGTTGCTTCGCTGACCCAAAATGTAGTGCAGTAATCCCGCCAGGGCTCTTGATATAAGCCCTGGACAGTAACTCAATATACACATGTACAAATACTCACACAAAAACCACCTCTACTAACGCAAAAAATAACCCATATAGACAGTATTTTACATCACAGAAACGCTGTAAGTCTCATATTAAAACGTTTAGCGTTGGTACTTGAGTAATGCTTCGAGTACCATTTGATTCCAATTGCGATCCGCGGCCAGCCACAGGTATCCAGACCAGACGCCATGGTCTTCTTCGTGCTTTTCAAATAAAACAAATAAGTATGAACATCTACAGTAAAGCGAGTGCATGTTGAATCAAACTGGCAAGTATGAAGATACAAACAAAATCACGTGATAATCTAAGTTCATAAACACTCACCAGAAGTTCTATTTGCCCCCCGTTGTCCAAGACTCGCTCATCGTCAACTTTCAAATCGTAAGGCAGATCTTCTGGGACGTCTTTCATTTGGAAAATAATGCCATACAAAGGATGCTAGTATTAAACAAAGATCGCCAACTATTAGTCTGCACGCACGTATATAAATTACATTGCAAAAAAAAAACCACATATATACGCCTATAGGCAGTACACCTGGTTATATGTAGGTGTAAGTAAAAGTATTTTAGATGTTAAAGTTTAATTACCTCGTCAATTTCTGGGCTGAGTTCCTTCAACTGTGACAGCTTGAACTTTCCGGACCCTCCGTAATCAACATATTGTACTTCCAGCTGAGAAGGAGTTATGGAAGTGACAACAGCTCGAAAGTAATGTTGTTCGTGGTTAAATGGAGCTAGAACAAGCTCGTATATGTCTGGCTTTCTTGCCATTGCTGGCGCTGTAGAAATAACAACAATGAAATATTAGGCATAAATCGTTCACGCAATTTTCGTTCAACATGCTGTGATTTGATCGGTTTGCTAACATTACCTTTTGCGACGTGCTTCGCCACAACTTCAGCTAGAATTTCTAAATTGGGTATATCCTCCTTGGCCACCAACTGAAACTGTTGGGGATGCCACTGGTGAACCACTTGAACTTGGGCAGAGCTTCTCAAATGCGGTGATAGCTTCGCATCAAAGAAACTCCGCTTAAACGGCTTATCTTTTGCATGCGAGATAAATGGGTTCGAGCGTTTGATAATAGTAGTTAAGGGTCGTTCTTCTAGTGAAGGGTTCAATTCAATTTTAGACGGCCCTGGATTTGCGGAAGCGGCTAATACTGTATTATTGCTTTTGATAGAATCGATTTGGTCATCATTTGTGTCGTCTGATGAAGTCTTACCTATAAATTACCGACATATATATACATATAGGTATATGCACTTTTTTCAAGAAATAAAAATAAACATATGTACATATGTGTTCTATAAACAGCGTGATTATACGCCATCACCATATATGTACTTACTGGACTCATTTTTCAATAGCAATTTCTCGATAAAGGTGTTCAAAGACTTGGTTTTGACTTCATTCAAAAACAACGTACCCGTCCATTCTTTATCAGCAGGTGGCGCGATGCCTTCAGGTAACTAAAAAAACCAGAGGAATTCATCGAATTTGAAGAACCTTACAATATCACTTGTACTGATAAATTACAGTTTCTTTACGAATTTACAATGTGTTGACTTACACTTTTAATGTAAACGAAGCTGGTAGTTTTATTTTTAACATCATCCGGGATTTCGGTGTTGGACGGACATTTTACTCTGACGTCACAGGTAAAATTAATGGAGTAGTAGAACGGATGTTTCTGCAACAAGGTTTTTTTTCATTATAGGCTGAAGAAATTAGCAAATCAGAACTTCCAAATACGGATAAATGTAATATAGTGTATATTATTTCGGTGGTCACTAATTTACCATCATAATGTTATCATCGGCTTCCCAACAGTCCTTCAGCTGAACTTTATGAGAGTCCCCAAAATCAATAAAATGAACTTCCACAAAGTTTCCGCACGAATCAGATGACACAGCCTCAGCTCTACAAACTTCTTTCTGGTGGCGAGCAAAGATCACTTCTCCCTTGCTAGGCAGTCGTACCATGGGTGACACTAACGAAAACATTGTTTACGTAACCAGAAGTTGAAGATGGGAAAACTTTAGTAACATTTTCAGTTCATGACATAAAATTTAGCCGTTACAAATGCACACAATACTTACCCTTTGACGCATGCCGATTCAGAAGATCCTTTAACTCATCCACTTTTCCGAAATCCGCGACGGCTGTCAATGCAAAGCGATTTAAGCTCCAAATATGCGTGACAAAGCATTTTTCACCGTTCACAAAACATGGAGAGATTTTGAGGGAATTCGTAGTCCACTTCTTTCGCTCGACCTTGGAGAGCTCAGACCCAGAATGATCAACATGTTCCTTCATATCTGCAGTCTTATCAACCCGTGACAAATGTTTTGCTGCTATTCCTTTTGTGAATTTGCGACGTATGGCCACTAATTTTGGAACACTTTTTGAGAGTGGACTACTTGCTTCCATTCGTGCCTTCGCCAACATCGCGGCCCTTTCTTCTTGTCGCCATTTCTCCAACATGGGGTCTTCATTCGTACCGACGGAACTACTCTTTTCACTCTGAAAAATAAGTTGACCCTTTTAGAATATATTCTGTAGACTATTGATCAAGCCTATGAACGACAAACGAAAAGAATTACCAGGGTAGAAATTCGCTCATTATCTTCGTCAACCGATGGTGGTTCGCTTGCCACAGAAACTTCGGATTTTTTGGAAGAGTAAGCGTTCGGTAAATCATCACCCCATTCGTCCACTCCCGAATCAGGCTTGAGAGTGGAAGTAAAAGAAGATTCAGTTGAACTCTTTTTGGGAGTGTAATTAGACGAAGATTCAGTTGAACTCTTTTCAGAGTTCACATTCGTAAGTTCGTCTGAAATTATTTTTAATTCACACTGTCATTTAGCAACCCACTCACACTTCTACAAATACATATTCTGCAGCAACGAAAATTTATATAAACTAAAAATTACCCATCAGCAACGCCTTTGAAGCACTTTCGACAGTAATTGGAGGCTCCGATTTACTTGCATCAACTGCAGACGATGGTAAAAAGCTTTTTGCCATTTTCAAAACATCATCAGGGTGGTGCTTATTCTCAACAATGTAACCATTGTGCAAACTAGAACAGCAAATTAGAACCGAGAATCAAAACTATATACCCACACATTTGCAAAATCATTTTTGTTCACACCAATTGCGAACACTAGAGAAGATTTTACATTTCTCCAACTTTCAATAACGCGCTAATTGTGCTGACATGCAGTCAAAAATTGTTCAATTCTACTACCTGTACGGCAGTTCCAAGGCGGCCATGGCCAAACAAGGACTCGAGCACAGAAACACTCCTGTGTCTTCCCGTCGAGCAAATCCAACATGCCGAGAACAAAAATGACACTCAATGCTTTTAAACAGCTGAAGTATCACGTCAGCCTAACAATAAAAAATACAAAACACTGAAACTAACAATGATCGTGTTTGCAGGAAGAACTACTGAAGAATCCCAGAACGCAGTATTGATCATTTACTTTTTCAGAATTTCGGTTTTACAACTTAATAAAGAATTAAATGCCAAACCTTTTTGAAGGAATCCAAATTGTTCCGAAAAAGCACTTGACCCTGGTGCCCCAGGTTGAGGCACTTGGTCACAGTACTATGATGCGTACTGGCAGTCATCCTTCTTCGATCCTGGATTTCCGCAAGAATTACGCTAAATCACTTAACCTGAATCTCTTGAAGAACTTTCTAGTCAACACTTTTCCCTCTGGATACCTTTTCTGATCCTCGCTTGTTTGATGTAATGTCTTCAAAACTTGCTCCCAAGTTGTGATCTTAACCCTGTAATAAAATCTTCAAACTCACTGTGAAGTTGTTTCATTCACGAAGGCTGGCAGCAGAATAACTCATTTTTGTCGGGAACGTTTTCGGTTAGAAATTCTTAACTCCATAATATGCACTGCATTCCGGTGAACTGATCCCCCATTGCCCCGGGCATGATCAAACCGGCAGGAAGTAAAAGGATACTGTAATTAATAAGCATACATATAAGAACTTCAATGACCAATTAATTTATTCGTTTATAACACCCAATGAAGTAAAGTATAGTCGTAATATTAATACCGTGAAGATTCCAGTTGAAGTTCCTGCCGGCGATATATTGTTGCTTCGCTCATTCGTTAAAAAGGAAATTCTGACCCCTTCGTGGAGCATTTCTGACAGTGATTCGGTGAACCCGAAGCTCTGAAAGTCTCCCTTCCCTGAAAAATCCCATTGGCTCTCCTAAAATAAATAAATGAAGTTTAGACCGAACAAAAAACTTACACCGTTCATTGTCTATAACGAGAGAAACTTCACACAAATAATCAATATCAACAATTTTCGTTCTCAGAATTAAATCCTCAAATAACAATGGACATTGAAAACCCCATGAATAACGACAACAAACTATATACGAATACCAAAACAAGTTTGTACTTTACCTGTGAGTAAATAGTTACGATTTAGGTACGATTTTTCATTGGTCGATTTTCTATCCGTTGATACCTAATAAAAAAATAAACCATTAAAAAAATAATCAAATAAGGAACAAAAGAGGACACGGTGAATTTTGAGAAGATATTTTGTAACGGAAAAAAAATGATCCACCAACCATTTTCAAGCTTCCCCCTGATTTTCTACGTTTTATTCACGTCCGTTTTACCCCTATTTGCCTTTGACCTGGTCACGGATCCAACCACGGTTACGGTAAGGTGGACGCTTTCTTGATTGGACCCTTTAAAAACCTTTTCATGCCAAACTAAATATATTTTGACATTTGACCTTTATGGCACCTACTCCCGTATATGTCATTCATGTCTAGCGCCGGGGTCAAAGTCCAATCGAATAAAATCTTCAAAAAAAACAGTATAAATGAATCCTGTCCTTTTTTTGTGATTTTTGCTCCCTTAAAATACCCAAAAATTATTACATGTCATGTACATAAGGGAAAATTGAACGGAGAAAATATTATTGCATATTTTCTTTTTACGGAAGATTTTATTCCATTGGACTTTGACCCTCACGCTAGACATTTGGACGAGTCCATTTAATAAAAGGGAGAAGCGCACGGGATGAAAATATTTTTCTTCTATTGTTCCATTTCGATCGTTGTTCGGTGTATACGAATTTTTGATTTAATGTTAAAATTGTACTGTTTTGGTCTTGTTCTAAAAACCATTTGTTGTTGCTGATTTCTGTCATCTTTTTGGTTTAATAGTGTTATTCATGTTAAATATGACATTATTGATTTCATTACAAATTACAAATATCCTAATTGCTTTATTCACATTTTATACTTTTCAGGTAAATCAGAGGATGATCGAAATCAAGGACTTGAACGATACTCACAAGAAAGTTACTTTTTATGACCCCGCCGAGGAAACCACCTGTGACGTTCACAGCGCGGATATTGAAAGGGTTATGGAACTTTTTCAATTCCAAATCCTCATTCAAAATCCGAAGGAACAGTGTTCTCGGGTAGAAACTGGATGGTTTGGTTAAACGATTTTGCTTAGTGTCATAAAAGAGATCTTGTTTAACCGATTAGGACGTTTTTTTGATATGTATTTGATGATCAAATGATCGTGCATGATAGTAATTTAATTATTCAGGATAAATCGAAGGTGATCAGAAACGAAGATGATGTGAAGTTTTACGTGTGTATATCTAATACCTATATAAAGATAACATTATAATATGTTTAAATGTATTACTGTATCGTATCTACTTTGATTTTCAAAAAAATTAGTTCCACACATGAACCATAACCTTGAATAATGAATGAATTACTTGTCTTAGAATGTTTGAAAAGGTTGACTATAATCTAGATGGATCATTTTATTAGAAATTTATACCTGTCTTTCTTGATGTTATTGACTGGACCGTATTGTTTTGTATGGAAATTAGTGAATTTGAAGAAGCTAAAAGCTATTTGTTGATTATAGTATGGCGGAGATTCTAATTGTAAGTATGATAAGTAAATAATTATTGAAATAAGTTTAAAGCTGTGCCTTGTCTGGAGTCTTTAGGTCTTATTCTTTATATCTTTGTATAATTACATCAAAATATGTACTATATTAATACACGCAGTAATGGTAGAAATGTAAACCACAATACAAACATTAATAGACATTGGATAGACATTTTTGTCAATTTCATTTGTATTTACAGGTGCAATTGTGTACCAGTACATCAGGTATAGCTTGGTAACTTGCTTCTTGATTAGGATCCTTGATTCGGTAACTTGTAGACGTTGGTTAAGAATTGTTAATAAAGTATTACATGTGTGTATGTATTACGTTGGCGCTAGGAGCTATTAATATTATGAAATATATGCTTTATAGTGAAAAATACAAGGAATTTTGAAAATACAAAACAAAATTTTTGTCAGAGGAATTGTAGAAACTGTAATGATTTATTTGATTATTTAAGACTTTTAGGGACATTTGTGACTGCTTGTGCGGGCCCACCGGGAGGGGCTTTTACAGGATTGGCACCAACTGCTTGGCTGGGAATTATTGCGCTCGGATTCCCGACAGATCCGCCTAAAACTATGAAATAGTCATCCCAGATTAATTCGTGATTGTTTAAATTTGATATGTATAATATACTACATAAAATCATCATGATTTCGAAAAAAATATTTTTACCCGGTCCAACACCTGGCAAGCCCGTATTCTGAAGGGCGGGATTAAAGGCACTGAAGCCGTAGAAGCCTCCAAGACCCTGCCCGTTGGGAAAGCCGTAGTAGTTCAAAGGCGTCCCAAGACTGTATCCTGTAAATCCTGTTCCCGGATTTCCAGAAAGGCTTAAACCTGCGGTGGTTCCTTGGACGTTTTTGTTCCCTAATCCTGGTGTACTTCCCTGGATGTGGGTAAGCGTTGGCGTACTACCTTGGACATAACTAAATCCTGGTGTCATACCCTGGAAATTGCTAAATGTTGGTGTGCTGCCCTGGATATTGCTAAATCCTTGAGTACTTCCTGGGATGTTGCCAAAGGATGGTGAACCGAATAATCCTCCGAGGTTGGTTCCACCGAATGGGATATTCATGTTCAATCCGGGAAGAGCCAAATTAAAACCATTGGAACCGACAGGTACGGGTGAGCCTACACAAATTAAGTTGACAAGTCATCAAATCATGAGCTCAATCAAATTGAAGCACTTTTTCGTGTTGTTTTTAAATTATGAATTTAGTTAAATGTCATTGGACACTCCGTTCATTGTTTACGGAACGACTGTATCCATTCGACTTACCGTAGCTTCCAGATGTTCCAAATACTCCCGGGTATCCCGTGTTTACTGTTGTAGTAAAACATTAATGTAAATTACTTTTGAAGCATTAGAATTGTCAAATATTTTTGCTGGAGTTCTTAAATATGGAAAAAAAACGTTAAGCTTTACCTGCAGCGGGATTGTAATAATTTTGTGGAACGTAACTGAAACCCAATGGGAAACCACCACCTGCCAAATTATTAGTGGGGTATTGAACGGAAGGACTGATAGATCCTACAGAATTCACTCCAGGACGACCCACGCTTGCCGGTAGCTGTTGGGCATTTGGAGCACCATTTTCTGGTTTTACCAGCAAGCCTATTTATAAATTATGAAAGTACTTATATTTTTTTCGTTAATTAATAATGTTTTTTAGTCTGTTTGGTGTTTACTGCGACCTATGATTGAATGCACCAAGTTACAATACAAATGTTTTGAAATAGAAATATAAAACTTACCCGGAGTTCCAGCTTGAGCATGAGGGGCTGGTGCGGTACCAGCTGAAACGGCTACAAGAAAGCCAGCAAATATCCAAATCGGACTCATAATTCTCCAGAAAATTTAATTAGAACGTATTTTTTCAAAATGTCAAACGACTCTATCCCAGAAAATGGCTTTTCGCCAGTCTTATATACTGGATATTCTATGACTGCCGACATTCTCGAAGACCCTCCATACATTTGAAGGTCCATTAATTTTGAAGTAATGAGTTCCATTTGATTTCCTAGTCGCGTACAGCATTAGCATCTGGGAGCTGTTGGGGATCAATGACTCATGTCTTTACTAAAATGAGACTGGCGTATACAAATTGTTTTTTTCTGGGAACATCAATGCATTTAGTTTAAGTGGTTTTCTTCCATTTTATAAATTGAAACTCAAGGTATGTGATGAATATTGAACAGGAAATGACGATTGCAATCAGCGGAATATATTTAGCGTTTTGTCCATGAATGCTGTTAATGTTTGTGCTGGTTTATGTTGAAGTTAGCTATGGGCTTGGATATGCAGATTTGCAGATACTTTTTGTTATTGTAAATTGCCGTAAGACATGAAATGTTTATGTGAAATGTGAATCTTACAAAATATTTTCTCAGATCCTCTAATTTATTTACCATAGTATTCAAGTAATTGGAATGCGAAGGTGAACTGTTGGTTCAACAGTGACACTTGACCCGAGCGGATTCCCTCACAGTTTATGCTGTGAATAAAACAAATCAAAATGATAAAAGCTCTAAAATTTGAATAGAATTGGATTCAGCAAGAATGTCTAATGGTAAACTTTTCAGCATTTTGTTGATTATTCAGAGTTCTTACAGCTTGCGCGGGATGATCCACTGGATTCTGCTATGCCGGACTTCACAGTTGCGATTGAAGACTGCTTTGCAACATTGACGTTGGGTTGATTCACTGATTTAGTCGGAACGTCCATATGTAATTAAATAAGTAGATGAGTCACAAAATGATTTTGCAATTATATTCATGTATAATTACATCTCGATTACTAGAAAAGGTGGATCAATGTCCAAATGGCACACCTTGTACACCTTTTCCAATAGCTTCTGCGGAACCAGTAGCTTTTGCTCCGGAATGCTCTCCCCCAGTAGCCTCGGACTTTTGTTCAGCAACATTTAGTTCGCGTTTTCCTATTTTTTTTGACATAAAAAAAGACATTTTAATATCAAAACATGGTATAAATTATTAATTGGCATGTAGCAGAAAACTAGTATTTCTAACAGGCACGTCTAACCTCTGAACCCAAATCCACTACGATGGCTGTCACCAGCACGTGCACTGCCGCTGGAAATGGAGGTGCCACCATCGCCCGAGATGGATTGAGAATGTTGTCTGGCAATGTTTGTGTGTGGACGTCTACCTCCGCGGAATCTTCCTGGAAAGTTTTCGGTTTCAATTTATGTTCAAGTAATTTCAATTTTTTTATTTCAGTTATAGTAAATTCGAAGAATGTTGTTGATTCATGTGTTTGTCCATGACAAGAAGTTCTGTAACAATGTTTTATTATGTTGCGTAATATTGCACCACACGGCCTGAATGTAAATCACGAATTGCATGTCCCTTTAATATTGAATTAATTTTTGAATATATTTTCTGATTTACCGTAGTAGGGGTAGAATGGCTCGGCTAAACAGGCCCCAACAATGCACATCAAGAGCAATACGCACAGTAGCTTCATGATGACCAAAAATGTGGAAAATGACTCTATAATATCAGATGAAAGTATTGGAAGGATCAGACCGAAGAACTGACTGACCGTGCAAGATGTGCAAAATCCTTTTATACTAACTCCTGACCAGGGTTAGTCTTCACGCAATCAAGCAAGATCCAAAAATAATCCAGTCGGGCTTTACCCGGAGATTATTTTTCCCCGGAATCTCATCACGACCTCTTGATTGTCTTCTGAAAAATGGTAGAGCGCTTGATTTGGGTACCTCTGAAGGAATTTACATTCTATACCATTATTTGTGATTAATAATCAAAGGCTTAATTACTCCATTTCGTTTTTCTTCCTCCAGATAAACATATACCATATTAGCTCGAGAGATCCAAGATGTCTGCGGTGATCGAAATGCATCAGCAATGTCGTAGTTTGTTATACTAAAAAAATAAACAAAGGTATGTCAGTAACTAAAACTTTGTTGCGACCTCGGATTATCTCATGCTTAATAGCCTTTTCTGTGGAACTCAAATACCAGCTACGGATGTTCTTCCATAATCTCTACTGTATAGGAAATGGATAGTACGTATAGCTAATGACTAATCAAGTTATCATCACGGATTTAATGATCCCGGATTATGCTTTAACAATAATTCTCTCATTGATTTTAGAATACCTTATCACGTAGTCTCTCAACCCAATTAGTGCACTGTGACAATATGGCCATTAACAATGTTGTAGGACTTATTGAGAAAATGTACGTAATTGGTTGATAGGTACATACATACTAGATTATATTTGGGTTTACCCCGGGGCAGGGATGGCTGATTTTTCATTCTTAACCAGAATATAATGCTGTAATATTCGTAAACGTTTATCCTAGCTTGTAAATTTCTTTTTAATTTTTTCCTTTTGTACTGATGTTATGAGTTGCTGAAATTGTTTGCGCAACTTTAGTTAATTTGATAACCTAACTTTCATGTCCTTGATTTGACTGTTAGACTAACATAATGCGTGATAGCTCAAGAATATTGACGAAAATTTGAAACATTCTGTTCTTGCATTACCATTATCGTGTCAAAATAAAGTCGTAAACATCTTTTTATACGCACGTTCGAAGGAAGATAGACGCGTCAATCTTTACGGCTCTTAATATTTAGTCTAATGTGCTTTGATAGAAATTTTTCTAATACTCGCCTATTTACCTGCAGTTATTCGTATGATGTGAATGATATGATTCATTGTCAAATGTATTCCTGCACACGTGTTTCTATTTTGTAGAAATAAGATTGCATTAATTTTAGTATTTTTTTTATCTGTTACGTGTTTGTATCCTAATATGATACATTGTGGCAAAAAGCTTTGAATTAATGATTATTTTAGTATTAATGAATAAAATACAACCTGATGAAATAATAAAATCAATATGACAAATATTTTTTCGCCTTTTGAATTAGTCACTCGAATTATACGTGTTAACTTCTTTTTTTGCAATGAAATAGGGCTTAAAATACGTCAGGTTTTCAGGGTCCTTTTTTTATTTACAACATTTTCAATTGATTTTTTTATTGAATTGAGTAGCTCTATAAAAGCACGGAATTCATCCAAAATTTGGCCGTTCAAAATTCGTTATCGTTTTTCAACAAGCAAATTTTGACCTGTTTATCAACCCAAAATTTTTTCCAAAAAATCTGCCACAATGATTCTTCCTCTCGTATTTTTGACACTGACTCTGATGAGTTCCTTGGACTATGACGCAACTTGTACCAGCTTCGGACGCTCACGCTGCACGGACCCTAAGTTCGTCACAAGAGAAATCTGCCGGAAGATGACACCAGATCACGAGGCGATGCCGCAACCTCCGGGAACTAGTCCCTTCCAGATTTACGTGAATCAGACGAACATCGCCCCGGGGAAAAGCCTCCTGGTCCAGATCCGTTCCAAACTGGAAACAACCTTCAAAGGCTTTTATGCGCAAGGACGCCAGGCGAGATTCGGATCGGAAGAGAAGCCTTTCGGGACGTGCCAGGTCGCACCCAATTATGTCACCGTCGTTTGTCCAGTTACTTGTCTTCGTGGCACCGAGGGCAACACCATCATGAATTCAAGGGCACAGGCCAAACTGATTGTGGAATTTTTTTGGACTGCCCCGGAAGAACCCGGGACCTACGTCATTTTGTAAGTTTCTGCATTAGTTTAAAAAAAAAATTGGTAAGAGTTACCTTGCTATGATTTTAGTAAAATCGAATATTAGGAAATATTTATCCAATTTATTTATCCGTCATTTTTTACGGCTTTTCATATGTAGAAATTTAATATGCTCATATATTTTTTACCGAATAAAAAAGTTAATAATTAATAGTACCCTATTTACCTGTAATTATGCCTGTGATGTGAAAGATATGATTCATATAGGAAAATATATTCCATGTACACGTGTTTTTATGTTGTAATCGAAGAAAAATTGCATTAATTTCATTAGTTTTGTTCGTAGCTTGTTTGTTATCCTAATATGATACATTTTGGCAAGAGGATTGAATTAATTATTATTTTATTATCAATTAATAAAGATACGAACCTGATGAAATAATATGGCAAATATTTCTGGATCTTTTCAATTAGTCACTCGCATTTTTATCAACTAATTGAAAAATGATTGTAAACTTGTTTTCTGCAATTAAATAGGACCTAAAATATGCCAATGATTTCATGGTCATTTTTTAAACATAAACTTTTTTTTATTGAATTGTTAACTTCATTTAATTTATTTTATGCAAGGGCTTAAACTATACGCCAGGGTTTCATCATCTTTTTTTTTTATTTACAACAATTTTTATATTGAATTGGTGAGTTCTATAAAAGCACGAAATCCATCCAAAATTTGTCCATTCAGAATTCATTTTCAGACCAAGCAAATTTTGTCCATTCAAAATTCATTATAATTTCCCCACCAAACAAATTTTGTCTTTTCTTTATCAATTAATCCAAATTTTAAAAAAAAAAAAAAAAAAAAACTACCATCATGATCCTTCCTCTCGTACTTCTGGGATTGGCTCTGATGAATTCCTTGGACGTGGACGCTTGTACCAATCCGAGACAGCCATTCTGCGAAAGTCCTGTGTTCGTCCGTGAATCAACCTGCCGGAAGATGACCCCAGGTCATCCGGCGAAGCCGCAACAACCCGGAAGTAGTCCCTTTGAGATTTACGTGAATCAGACGGATATCGCCCCGGGGGAAAGTCTCCTGGTCCAGATCCGCTCCAAATCGGACGTACTTTTCAAAGGCTTTTATGCGCAAGGACGCCAGGCGCGATGCGGATCGGAAGGGAGACCTTTTGGGACGTTCCAATCCGGAAGCAACGTCACGTGTCACATTACTTGTCTCAATGGGACCGAGAACAACACCGTCGTCCATTCTCTGGCCGAGGACAGATCGGTGGTGGAATTCTTTTGGACTGCCCCGGAGGAATCAGGGATCTACGTCATTTTGTAGGTTTACATATTATTTGGATTTTTAATGAAATTGTTTAGCAGCTCAAATGCAGACATTTTGAGAATTTCCTTGATGTGATTATAATAATTTGAAATTAATACTTTTTCCAAATTTAAATATATATATATATATATATGTAGGGATAATTGCGTCAGTATTATTTTCATTTTTTGTAGGGCGACAGTGGTCCAGAACTTTTATACGTTTTGGGTCCAGCTGCCTTCCCAGGAGATTTTAGTTACTAATTGTTGAAGGAGCGTATTGCCAATTGCCGCATTTTCCATAAGGGATTCGGTTAGGTCTGGGCCAAACCAGTTGGTATAGTTAACATTTAATTTAATTCAGTTTATTTTTCTGTTGTTTTAATTTGAATCTATTTTTAAATTATACTTTTCTGTTGTTTTAATTTGAATCTATTTTTAAATTATACTTTTCTGTTGTTTTAATTTGAATCTATTTTTACATTATATTTTTCTGTTGTTTTAATTTGAATCTATTTTTAAATTATATTTTTCTGTTGTATTAAATTTTAACCTATTTTTGAACTTTTTTCGGATGAATTAAATTTGAAAATGTTTGAAAATGTTATTATTCAGTTATATAAAATTTCGAATCATTTTCCAGTTTGTTTTCAGCTGTATTAAATTTAACTCTAACTTTAGATGCAAGTTTTCAGTTAGATTAAATTTCTAATAACTTTCCTTTTTTTCAGTTGTATTAAATTTCAACATAATTTTAAATGTTATTTATTAATCATATTAAAGTAGTAATCATTTTCCAAATTTATTTTCCAGTTGTATTAAATTTCAATTTCGATTATTTATGGTTAGATGCTTCATGCAAAAAAATGCATCTTATTATAAGTATCTTATTATTATGCTCTCTTGATTTTACTTCAAACTCAATAAAATTAATCTTAAATTAAAATTCAATAAAATTAAACTTCGGTACACAAAATTGTGTTTTCTCAAAAAAAAAAAGCATTTATTGCTTTACAAAATCACAAGATATAATACATATACATACTCCATGACACTCCATTCTTTCCGCAACCCTATACAAATCCAGTGGGCTAGTTTCCCTCCAATAAAAAATTTGCCTCCATTGTCTGTCATTAAAATAACATTAATTCAACCATAAAATTAAAATAATTTCTCTACATATATAGTAAAGAGTACCTATAATAATAGGAGTGCATATTACTACATTCTATTTTTTATTTCCAGCATGACCTAGTTAGCTGAGGTAATTATTATCTGCTCTACTTATAACACACCAGGAGGGATTTATTTTCTATTTAAATATTTAAATTGGCATACGCATGCAAAGGCAGGTACATTTTTTGTATTGCTGTGTTTTTTAAATTTCCAGTTGTTTTTTTTACTCAGGCACTGCTTGACTTTGTCATTGCCAATAAAAAGGGTTAAATCCAGCGCATATTCTCCAATATGTGTACCAATTTATGTTTAGTCACCATTTTTTCCAGCATAAACATTTTTGTGCTTTTAATTTAAATACTTGAACATACACGTTTCTATTTGATTTTTCAGATTTTTAGAATTTTCAAATTTCAAAACAGAGTGGAAATGGCAGCGTCTCGTGTTCAATGGGCCTGTTTATTGCTTGCATCCTTTTCTGGTAAGAGTTTTTTTCCTTTTTTTGTGGTAAAAGTTTTTCGGTAACTGTCCTCGTTGAAATATATAATAATGCATTTAAATGAAAGAACAGAACAGTTGAATTATTCTTCGTTAATTAAAACTTTCGTTTACGCAAAATTTGCAAAATTTGCAAACTTTATAAATTTTAGTACATTGTCGGGGCGTTTCTTGGGCGAAATACCCGTGTGTGGCCTCCATCCAACGCCTGGACAATCTGGGGCCAAAACCCACGTGGATTCATTCTTGTACGGGTCTGGTCATTGAAAATAAAATAGTGCTAACAGTGGCCCATTGCCTGGCGGCCAGCGACCGGTCCGATACCCGGGTCGTCACGTCCTACCTGAAATTCCCGGACAATAACTCTTCCGCCGAAATCCAGACCGTCGGGGTGAAGTACATCCATATTCACCCGGGTTTTTCCAGGTAAGCTTTTTGGCACTAATAAAAATAATAATTCTCGAGTCCCGAAATTTCTCCAGATCTTTTTCTTAGCATGGTACAAAATAATACATTGATGTAGGGTCAATCTGGACAATGACTTTGCCGTTATTGTCACTGATGCTTCCTTCAATTTCGCGCCGAGCACCTGTCGGATTTTCATGCCGGACAAATATTCCCCGTCGGATGACACGTGCATGCTCATGCGTTGGGAGGATAATGGCCAAGGAAATTTCTCAATTGAGTCCAATCTCGCCCTGGCGAGGGTGAAGAGTCTGGATAATTCGGATTGTCGGGATAAATTATGGACGATCCCCGCAAGACTGTCCAACCCGGCCATTTGTGTGGAAGGGGAAGAAGATCTGGATGTTAGAAGCGTAAGCATTTTTTTTAAATGTGATTTGACCTCGCTCTGGCTTCAGGTCATATTTCTAGTCTTTACCAGCGAAAATATTTTCATTTAGGAAAGTTAATTTATTTGTTAATTAATGCCTTAATTAGTGCATTAATTGGAATACTAATTTGTGTATATTAGTGTGTATATTAATATTCAATTTGCGTATTCATGTGTGGATTAATTTGTGTATGAATTTGTGGATTACTTTGTTGATTAATTTGTGGATTAATTTGTGTATTGATTTGTGGATTAATTTGTGTATTGATTTGCGGATTAATTTGTGGATTAGTTTGTGGATTAATTTGTGGATTTATTTGTGGATTAATATGTGGATTAGTTTGTGGATTAATTTGTGGATTAATTTGTGGATTAGTTTGTGGATTAATTTGTGGATTTATTTGTGGATTAATTTGTGGATTAGTTTGTGGATTAATTTGTGGATTAATTTGTGTAGTAATTTGTGTTGCTTGTGTATTAATTTTGCAAATTATTATGCATTTACAGGGTGACAGTGGGATGCCATTGATTTGCAAGCATGGCTTGCATCTGCTGAAACGTCGAATCCAGTTTAATGCCACCGGAATCCTCTCTTGGAGGTCAAAGGCGTCCAAACGGACTTACCCCGTTGTGTACGCGGACATCTACGCCGTAGCGGATTGGATTAACGACTTCAAGTCGTTGGCTTAAGCAAATCATCTTGAATCTAACAGAAAACTGGAAAATGCTAGCAAAAATTTAGGATAATTGTTCGGGAATTTGGAATGCATAACATTAATAAAATAACATTAATTTTTACATGTTTTGGCGTCTCAAAATTTTGGGCAACGATCTTCACGGTCAAGATGCTTCCTGACAATGCGTATGTGTCAACTTGTGGGTGATTTTTTTGTAGGAATAATGGCACATGGCACTATGTATTTGTAATTAATAATAAAAATAAATCCAGTTTGCCAAAATAAATTAAGATGGAACAAAATAAAACCAAAATGGACGGACGGCATTTTGAAATACATTTTTAATTATGACTGGACAAATACCTATAATTTCTACTCTGAATGGTAACACCTCACAATAAAGTACATAATAGTAACTGTACATTCAAATTGATCGAAACATACACTAAATAAATATTAATTACAATCGGTAAACACACACGGACGTAATAGCATGTCGACGCACGAATAGAATAACATACACACGATAATAAAGTCTTGTACAGTTAAATAATTATTAATTATTATTAAACATCAAGATTCGGGTCATCCCATACCCCTTCAACATAATAAAAGTGCCCATTTATTACACACTTTAGATCCTCCACTACATTTAGGGCTATTAATAACATTAAATGTATTTCTAAATATTTTATAATAGTTACCGAAGCACGTTAAAAATTAACACATTGGATGTCTCACATTAATTTGTAAGGCATATTTAATTACAATACTTATAATGTTATACATAATTACAAATATGTCTGATATTAGCTATTTACATACATATACATACATGGTTCATATATGTGATTGTGACGGTAATTGGCAAGGTCACAGGTTAGAGACAAAAATGTTTGTCCATAAAGTACAAGGCCACATGGCTGGTTGGTCTGAATCGTTTAATTTTTTTAAGGTCATAATTTTAATTTTTTTTAATATTTTTTCGATTTAAATTGATTTTGTTTTAATTTAAATTAATTTTATTTTTTAAACTTTTTTTTTTTAATTTTGTTTTCGTTTTAGATATATCCATGATGACTTCCAGCAGCATTCCAGTTGTCGATGAAGGCACCTGGTTGGAAATACTGTTGATAGGAGTGCTCACTCATGTACAAAGGAGCATTGGCAGAGGCATATTCACTCGTTGACATTTGACCTCCGCTGGCAGCGGCGGCGGCGGCGGCATAATGAATGGGGCTGGGATAATGCATGCCCGGACTACTTCCGGCCGTCTCGGATTTAAGCTCATGATGAGAGCCCGCGCCAGATTGGGCGGCGGCGGCGGCGGCAGCAGCGGCC
>JAQGBT010001562.1:0-30812 GCA_034698585.1 Disparrhopalites patrizii | reverse complement strand
TCAATAAAATCTAAGAATTCAATAAAATCTAAGAATTCAATAAAATCTAAGAATTCAATAAAATCTAAGAATTCAATAAAATCTAAGAATTCAATTAAATTTAAAAAAAACAAATGTCAGCTTTTCACAACAAATTGGACTTTTTCCAAAAAGTTATTTAACAATTACCTCAAAGGCCGATTAATTTGCTCTCTCTTTTTCTCATCCTGCTGAATGGAGCGCTCAATAAAATCGTGCAAGTGGTAATCAATAATTTCAACTTCCCTGCAATCAGGACGCATAAATTGTTGGCCAACGGTGAAAACAAGAATGTCATACGGGATCACATCCTTCCGGTTCACAATTACTACCTTCTGGTCCCTGCAAACATCCATTTAGTCAAGTACAAACAAATATGTACGTATCCGAAAAGACTTCGGAATGATACACTTGCTGACTACACGATTATTTAAAGTAAAGAAATACCAACATAATTTTTACGTATGCTACCTGAGGAAAGAAGTCATTCTGCCGTACACGACATTAACCTTCACGTTCAGTCCAACCCGGTCATACCATTCACCCTCCGTATCCAAAGATATATTGGGCCCGCCTTCCCGGGGTCGCATCAGTGTTCTAATCTCATCGGAATGTAAAGTCCCGGGTATTCCATGGGGACTTATTATGGTCAAATGAAGGAAAGCCATTTTAGGGGACGTAATCAGCTTTTCCAAACAGGACAAACACGTTTCCGAACTACCAATAAACACTATTCGGGTGGTGATATCTGCCTTAATATCATAGGTGAACTTTTTGGCATGGAGCAACAATGCACAGGGCTCGCTCGAGTCCAATGCCTCCGGTGATGGTACCCTGTCCTGATAAAAACCATCCAAAAAGTAAAGAATATTTTTACGCAATTATTTTAGGTTAACACGGACATGGTTCCAATATGGTCGTTCCACAGAGACAGCTGTAGTACAACCATAAGACAACCGGCCATGTTGGGATCAATTCCTTGTTAGCTAATTTTAGTCTTAAATTATTGCACTATAAAACAGAGGGTATTTTAGGCATCCACAGAAATGGCCAGATCGACCAGATCTACGGAAATTATACCTCATCGTAAGTTTTGGTGAGTCCCAATTTGTCGTAGTGAATTCTGGGGCGAGGAGCAACCAGATACCAATCCTCCATATTATTTAAATACGTCTGATGGTTCAATTTCTGAAAACCATTGCAATACTCAATTTCGCAAATTTTAGACGTGAAAAGTCTTTTTTTTTTCAACTACACCGAAAATCAAGGTTTAAACAATACAAAAGGACCATACGGGCGATTCTCGGTAGGGAGAATAGATGCAATGTAATAAAACATCCTTCTTCACATGCCGCATAACCTCCTTCAAAATCTTTTTTGCAAATCGTCGGAATATAGGATTCAAAATAAAATGATGGACATAGCCATACTCGTTTTTCTTGTGTAAATCCACGTAAATGAATCTATCCACATCGTAATTCACTTGGTACTGCTCGATATTTTCGTGGTCACTGCCGTTAAACATTCCAAAATTAATATATGGGAGTTTTACACCTAAGAAAACACGGGATCAATGGTATAATAATCACCTCAGAACGACCAGTCCAATAATGTGACTTTGTTGAGGTGGACCCGCCAAAGCCACGAAGGAATAAAGTCCATTGACATTCCCACAAACATTAGAGACATTAGCCCGGTTGAAGTCTCCAAAAATCTTTTCCTTGGCCGTGAGCGTCTCCAGAAGCTTTTTCACCTTCTGATTATCCCGACAACTCCCCGGCCGGACTTTGATTCGACAATTAAAAACATTCCGATGCAAAACGTACAGCTCGCGGTCGTACAAGGATTGCTTTCTTGGTATAACTCTCTATGAATTGGAATCAAAAGACAGATTTTTAAAGCAAAACAACTCATAGAATGTAAGATTAAAAAATATTGCTTTAGTTGAAGCTTTCACCTTCCACTCACCACAAAATACTCCAACCAAAATGGTTCCGGACTGCCGTAAGGGACTGTTATAATACAATACTCCCTATTTGGGAAGCACAGAAATGCTCCTTGTATCAAGTCAAGAATTCTAAGGAGGAAATTCAAAATAAATTATTTCAAAACGGAGAAACATTTCCAAAAATTCTCCAAATAAGTCCGAATTAATGTCCCAACACTAATAACTGAAAAATTAAAACTTCCGATCATGAGCAGACAAGATACCTCATGTTATATTTTTTATCCATGACACAAAGTTGAATGGCAAGAGCATTGGGGATGCCATGATAATTGGGTTTATGATCACTAAAGATCATCATTAAACATGCCTCCTGGTCCCTCCCAGCAAACCTAGCACTCCATTCAAGATTCCTTCTTCGAATGAGTTCCTCCAATCTCGCGAGCATTTCTTTTAAGTTATCATCCAAGCCTTCAATGTCTTCTGGGGTCAACTTCCCCCGATGAATCTCGTTGTGAAGGACAAGGACTTCTTTGGGGAAAGAACTAATATCATCGGAAAAGGTCTTCTTCGTCAGGCTTGATGTCCGCCGAGACTCCCGTTTCCCCTCCTCCCGGGAGGTAGCCATGGGAATGATCGATTCCCGATGGACGGATCTGGAAGTGTACATACGTGGACATCAAAAAACATATTATTCTGTAGCATTAGTAATGTAAATAATGCCAACATATACACACTTACTCCCGCAAAACATCCGCACCTCCTTTGGATCCACCCCGGGCTTTACTTTCTTTACGACGGTCGGACTCTTTCCGCGACTCCTTCCGCGATTCCTTCCGCGACTCTTTCCTCGACTCTTTCCGTCCAGATTCTCGCCGCCCACCTTCGGATCCCCCACTCTCTTTGGAACGTCTGGAGCTCTTCCTTGCTCGGGATGAATGACGTTTCCCGGTAGTATTATTATTCTCGTCTCGAGCAGCTTTATCGGAGTCGGCTGAGCCGGCCTTTCGCTTTTGTTCCACGTCACCATCCGTCGTATCCCCCGTGTCTTTGGAGTCACTGGAGTTTTGATCCTTGGAAGCCTTGGATTTGGTATCGTCCGTGGTGGTAGAAGTGGAATAACTGTAGGCTTGGGTGGTGGTCGTCACATCTGTGGACGATGCCTGGGAGCCAGATGCAGAGGACACGGAGGAAAAACTACTTCCGGAAGCATTTGATTCACTATCCAAAAGTGAGGCCCTGGAAGTTAACTCCGAGCCCGTGAATGACTCCTCGTAGTCATCCTGGACAAACTTGAGCTCGTCTTCCTTGCAAAATTTGTAATCGCTGGTGAAAATGAGCGTAGGTTAAGGTCCGTTTAATATTTGGATGTATTTGCAAAAATTAATGTTTGTAGCACAACAAGCTGGGCTGTACCCCGTATGTTGGAAGGCCAGGTTAATTTCATCTCGCAGATGGGGCTTGAACAGTCCATGAAAGGGTTCCAATTGGAAGAATGTATTCAATAGGTTGTAGTTGATGTCTGTGGTCACTGTCAGCATACCCACGGCAATGGATTTATGCTAAAAAAAAGGTAATTATGGAAGGTCGTGAAATATGCACCAAAATATATTAATTTGCATAATTTCAGCAGTTTTTACCTCTGCAACCACACTTTGATTATTTCGGTCTGAAAGAGCAATCAGATCATTGAGGTAGGACTTGCTGAAATTTTGTTCCATGTCCTTGGCGTCAATGTTTATGTACGGAGAAAGGTCATCCAGATCATGTTCCCTGTATTTGACGGAAACCAATTAAGAAAATGAAGGACCTCGTGTATGAACCGTACAAAAGCGGTTAAAAAGGCATGTCTTCATGATGTTGTTGGTGATTATTATTAAACGAAATATTAACTGAGGTTGTACCTGCCTTCGCGAATTTTGAGTCGTGGGTACATGAGATTCTTGTCGAAAATGAGCAATTTCTTCTGTGAGCGATTCTTTGTCATCAATACGGTTTCTCGAATCAGGCTCGTGAACATGACAGCTAAATGTTTTAAAATATTTAACAATTTAGTAAGCTTGGGGACTAAAAGTAAGACGAGATTATTTACTATTCCAGTGAAATTTTCCATACATCCATTATATTCTAGATAGGGCGTTTCGAAAACGATGTAGTCCAAGAGGGAACATGACAAGAATGCATTTGCGATGACTTCCTGCAGCACTACCTCCGACAGGTATTCTGGACTGCATACATAGAAACTTAAAAACAGTGTGTTCATTGGATTTAAGACGGAGAGTTCTTCATGGGATTTCCACAATTTCCCATCAATATTGATATCGGCGTCTTGCGGGTAATCCGAAAAGGATGCGTGTGCCACAATGGAATTCTTTATCTGGGTAGCGTCCGTGAGCACAAGGGATAAAACAGACTTTTCCCTATTTATATCATTTCAACATTTCATTTCATCAATTTCTTAGGCGCGTTACAATACATCAATCAGCTCTTATTATCAATCATGGACTCACAGAAGTTTCCCTGCGTCCAAAGTGGAAAAAATCTCCCGGGTCTCATCGCTAATTATAGTTAAAATTTGGGGAATATCTGACGGCTCCGTTTTCCTTACGACGAAATCTACTTTAGCTGAGATGTTATACAGCGTTTCAATTAATAAATCCGGATTCTCGTCTGGTGGTACATCTTCCCACGCTGGGTTTGTTACTAATTTAGCCGCCATTATTACTTGCTCCAGAAATTCTGGAGAGACTTTTGTCGAAATAAGTTCCTCAATCAGTTGCTCAACCGAACAATTTCCAATCAAAAGTAAACAACTTTGGCAACATTGGCAAGTGTTGCCTCGTGCTTTATGCTGGTGTGCTGGTCAACATAAAAGAAGAGAAGTCAAGGTCAAATATATAGATAATCGCTAATTGTACGAATGATGTACATACTTGTGTAGATTACGTTATTGTACAGATTTGTAGGATAAACTCCGATGTGGCAATTGGCTCTGGGTTAAAGTGCGAGGTCACTAGTCACTACGGTTTCCGGTATTCCGGTTTTGCTGTTACAATTTTGCAAAGTTGTTAGTCAGTGCAACGTGCATCGTTGCATTATGACGTTGCAAATTGCAAAACACAACGATGTGAAATAAGGACGACGCTTTTACTGCTTACGATGCGTTGTGTTTTGCGACTTTTCACGATACATTGTTTATGGTAGTAAATTAGTGCAAACAATTGAAAAATGCCAATTATGTTGTCAAGTGGACAAGTACCTTACTGCACCACATCCTATTATTATGCCATATATTTTTGTGGGTTAAATACAAGAGCAGTACCTGTGGTAGAATCCGTTAATAACTTTCTGAAAAAGTAAAATAAACGTCCAACAGTACCCCCATCCTCCCAACTCAGATCGGGTTTGTTCTTCTGAAGACTTCAACAATACAGATAGAAGAACTTCCAGCTTGCATCGTCCAACCGTCGCCCGGAGTCGTCGTCACACCTCCAGCTTTGTTGTAAAAATTAAAAATCATTACTCCTGATCCGAGTCTTGATCAGGAAGAGGAATCCTCGCCATGCGAGGTGCACCATCTTCCCTCTCGCTCCCTTCTGATCCCCTAAAAACGCTTGGACAACAAGGGACCGACGATGAAACTTCTGCGGAAGTTCTGGAAGCATTCAGCCGATCATCCCGATGAATCCGAGGCCACATCCGAGGAAACTTATCTTCGCAAACGGAAATGGCGGAAGGCAGGGATTGCCGTCCAGATTACCTTATTCATTGCCAATGGCGCCGTGTGGGTGCGTAATTTAATTGATTCACCACACCCTCCAGAAGATCCCAGAAGTCCCGGATGAAGAATTAAATGACGTGCTAAAAATGAGATATAATTTGTGTCCATTAGGTCATGGCAATTATGGCCATCGTAGGTGGCTTCATTGTGGGACTTAACACAAAAACCATCAACATTCGACTGGAAATGATGGATTTTATGATCACAACTCCCGCCACTATTTTCATTACTTATGGCATGCTCATTGTTCTCATGTCGATCCTGGGCTGTTTTACCGCCACCGGGGGCAATAGATTTATGACAATCAGTGTAAAATTTTGTTTTGAAACATTATTTATATTTAAAAATCTGTGTAACTAGTGTAACATTATTTTATATGTAGTTTGTCAACCGTTTCGAGAAACTTTGAACAGTGTAGTTTTTATTTCGGATTGTTTTGATCTTCGTTCTTTTCTTTTTTCATCCAGTTTATTACTGCGAGCTTATTTGTTCTAATTTTTGATGCCACCCTGGGCATTCAAGCCTTCTTTTCGACCCGGTCACTCCTGGAGTACATGAGAGGCTTGCGGGGCTCCATGAATGAATATTACCGGAAGGACGCGTCACCCGTGGGGATTTTCCGGGTTCATCCCTTCATTCATTGGAATCATCTTCAATATAAAGTGAGAAACAGTGATAAAAAAACGAAACATGAAACTAAAAGGGGTTTTGTATTCTTGTTTTTAATTGGAACTTGATTATTATAAAAGATTGCTAATTGGTACATAAGGGCCAGTGTTGTGGATTGGATTACTACGATGACTGGCGCAATACCACATTTGGCCGGGAGTTCAAAAGTGTTCCGGATACCTGTTGCAATCCTAATTATGAGTACAAGACTTGTGGCAATTATCTCTTCCATCATCCGGACACGGAGCATCATGAGGTGGCCGATATCATTTATACTCGGGTACGTATACGTAATTCTAAAAACATACCAATTTTTTTATTTTCAAATTGAGTTATCTGAAAACATCTGTACAAATACAATGCGGATACTCGTGGATCAGTGACAATCGGGCATTCTTCCCGATATCTAGCACAGGCGCAACTGTCCGGTATACCTGTCCACCCATTTTTGATCAGTTGATTGATGGAATAGTATTTGGTGGCTTAAATAGTTATTGTAGGTCAGTTGGATATGAGATGGAGCTGTGGGTCAGGTCAGGTCACATGAGGTTACGCTAACAGTGAGTACATCAGTGAATAAAGTTAAAGTGAGTGAGAGAGCTTATTGTTTGAGGTAAGATCAGGGCATGTTAGGTTGGGTTGCTTAAGGTTAGTTGTGCATTGTTTTGCTTGATCTGTTTTTGTTCAAAGTAGGTTAAGTTTCGTTATCGTCTTAAATCAAATCAAAAACTGGTCAACCTAGGTTGTGTCGATTTGTCGCCGGACAGCGAGTGCATCAGTATTGTTTGCATCCTTTTATCTGTCAATCTAACCTACGTTCACCAGTGTAGTTATGCCATCGAGTTAAAGCCGAATGTGTGTAACTGCTGAAACTGTTTTCTGGTCACTAGTTTTACCAGTTGGATATATGTATGTATGTATAAATATATTAAATTTGTAATTTGGATATTATTGTACTTCGAATCTAGTAGTACTTCGAATCTATTTTCTTGCAGTGTTGATAAGATACGTTTTGGGTAAAACGATAATGAGAATTTTTTGTCTGTCATTTACAGGGTTGTCTGAAAATATTTCCAGAACCGTTGGTAAACAGCTTCAAGGATCAAGTATACGTAGGAATTGTCCTAGGCGCAGTAATAATATTTTGTTTGCTCCTGGCCATAGTCCTGTTGTGCATGGTTCTGTGTAAAAAATATAAGCCCGGCGGGGGTCCCGAAGAATGGCGATATGTTAGCCGGGAACATTTTAGTGGAGGTCGTTATAGGACTGTTGCAGGAACTCGAGAGCGAAGACGAGTGGGCCCTGCCGGAGGTGACCAGACCAATAATAATAATAACAATAATAATGAGAACGAAAACAGGAAGGTGAGCTTCAAAGGAACCAGTCAATTCATTCCTAATCGCGCTCACACCACAACTGACGGAAGCGACACCGACGGCAGGGATCCGAAGGAGCGATTTTTGTATTACAATCAGGAAAAACGAAGAAATTCAGATTGACGTTTTTCTTTTAACCCTTGATCCGTGCGATATTTTTCTGGGACCGAAATATAGAGTATTAATGCTGGGAGCAAGTGATGTTTTTTTAAGAACGTGAAACTCATATAAGAAATGTAGACTACAAAAAAACCAAACTTTGTTTGTGCTTCAGAAGTTTTACGGTTATGTTATTGTTTACCAAAAGAAAGTTATTATTTCTGCGAACAAAAGTTAACCTCTTAAAATGGAGTGATTGCAAACCAATTTTTTTGTAAGCAACTTGAAGACATCATATTCATTCCAACATAATAAGGTCAGACACTTTTATTAAAATGCGTTACTGTACAACATAAATCATAGAAACGAGTAAAGGATCAATATCAAGCCACAATTTAGATCACATTGTGTAGCCAATCCAAGATTGCTATGTGGAATGTCGACATGGCACCGAAAGCACTCAATCCCAACTCTCACGTGCAGATTGATGTACATTTAGTATAATGTTTGCAAACAATAACCGCAGTATTTTCACCTGTGGTTTTAGCAATTTACAAATACTACAAACTGAAGTACAGTCTGTCAAAAAAATTCAGGATTCCTTCAGTCTGAGCTACAACTGTCAGGCTTTTCTAACTTTTTTCGACTGACGTCGTGTTGTTCTTGTGCTGTGACTCGGACCAGGACTGTCAGATTCCTCTTCTACCCTTGATCTTTTTGCGTTTTGTCTTTTACTACTACCTTTTCTTTTGGTAGTCTCCAACTTAAGTGTGGTGGCTCCCGTTTGACACTTATCAACCTCCTTTTTACGTGGTCTTCCTTTCTTGGCGGGTATCTTCGATGGGCTAGGCTCTGTTGACACTGTACTAGAACTCGGCGAATTTGTAGTTGGTTCAATCCAATTACGAATTTCATACCTATCGGAAGACTCTCTTGTTCTGCTAGAATAGTTTCGTCGATTTAATTGCTGTTGCAGTTTTTTTGCGTACGCGCGATCTTGATCCTCTTGTATCTTACGCTTTTGAAACTGCTCCAATTGAAGCGCTTGTGCCTTTTTGTACATTAAATCAGAAAGTTGACGTTTTGTCGGTACATCTTCATTGTTCGTGCTGTCGTATGCATCAAGTTGTGGCGGAGATTTAGTGGTTCTTCCCGCCTCCGGTGAGCAAATGAATCGGTTAGGAGAATTACCTACAATTAATAAGAAGTTATGGTTACATTATTGGGTATATGTGTGACAAAACTGGGAATTAGAAGTAAGATGTTTGAAGAGCAAATTTTGAAAATGACAGCACAATTTGTTGGTCGTAAATTTTTATATAATACATTACATAATAGGAATATAAAAGTATTACTTTGCAAAGCATAATGCATCAGGATTGGCGGTGGAGGACTATAAATTTTGCCGTTTGGAGGAACACCATTTATGTTGATATTACTAGCATCATTATTATCTGATTTCTTAGTCAGGAACATATTGTCCCTATTAGTGGTAGTTTGTGGTGGGTTTATTGAAGACATTTTTAACGTGGGAGGAGCAGAGCCTAATCGCATAGGAGTTGACTTTACTAATCGTGGCTCGGGAAGATAGGAACCATCCGGAAGTCGTTTCGGTGGAGTTCTAGTAGCGCTATATATAGGCCTAAAGTGACTATTGACTTCAAAATGTATAGAATCAGGTGTATCGGAAGTAATCTTCACTTGAGATCGTTTGATATTATTCTTATTCTTATTTTCAAGCTCTGCAGTACCACAATCTAATGGCAGACTCGAAGAAATTCCAGCAACTGTTTTCGCAGAATGCGAGGTTTCTGTTCTACATGGGCTATACACGGGCACAAAGGAAGATGATACACCTTTGTCATCAAAGACCGTTTCACGTCTGGACGTGGAAGCGGTAGTAATGGAACTGTCACAATCAAGTTTTTGCATGTTATTTGTTGTCGACGTTTCCTTAGACGATCGCTTACCATCTTTTCCGCTTCTTGTCTGTGTAGCTGTAGATACTGAATCAGTGTGGCAGGTATTTCGACGTCCTTTCAAAAATTTGGCGTTTGGAACTGATAGCTTATTCTTAGCCTGATCTGTTCCCCACTCAGACAAAAGATTCCTGCATAGGCTATTACCCTGCTCATGGTTATTTTTCTCTGGTGATTTACTCCTAGAATCATTGGTTTCCACCGAGCATGATTCCGTTTCAATTATTACTTCCGATACTTGTTCAATATCGTCATCAAAATCAAAGATGACTTGCTGGGTGCCGAATCCATCATCAGCCTAAAAGTACATTTTCATAATGTTGCAAATACATGTGTAATGTGTACCTATACTACCTACACCTACTGAGAACAGATACTCCAAGAGTACAAGACATTGGTCAATAATAAAAAGTAAATTAACAAACCTTTAACTGCCGTATTAGGTTCTGGCTTGCAATCTCCATGTCTGGTGCCTCATTGCTTGTCTTTGAAAGCTCATTATTACGTTCCATACCATTTACTTCATCATTGGTATTTGGAACATGGGTTATGCTGCTGTTAATAGCATCATCGTCGGATTCCAATTCGGGCAACTCCAAGTCTTCTTCTCTTATGTTTTGGGAATCGTCTCCTAACAAACGCGCCTCAACATACTTCGGAAACTACAAAATAAATCTTAAAATTGCACACTGAATGAACAGCTAATAGCCACAGAGTCCCTGTAGCATTATCACATTGCTCGGTATCAACATTTCAAACTTCAACTTTACCTGCAACTGAATTTTATCCCAAAGATCGTGGTTCACCAAACCGCCGTCTTTTTCAGCTTTTCTACTCCAGTTTGAGATTCGCATACGACAGCAAGGGCAGTTAAAACAAATTTTTTGCACCGTACTCTCGTAACACTCCAAGCACAAACTATGGGTACAAGGTAACGTAACAGGCTTCATCAGTATTGACCAGCAAACTGGACATTTTGCTTCCTCCAGTGTTAATTTTTTATCTTGTTTCGCCTGCAAATTGAAATACATATGTTAGTCATGGCATATCCATTACGCTCTCATAATTTACAATCTTAAGTCTTTCCCATTTTTGCAGATGTTTACACAGAACACATCTCAGTATTATAAATGGACATGCTTGCATAAGGATTGAACAACGCTACGCTCATATGTGCCAATGTGTACCATTCTGACTTTCCAAATCAAAATAATTTACAAACGTTTCAATTTCGACCACATTGAAATAATTACACTTACCATGGTTGAGCTTGAGCTGCTTCTCCTACGTGTTGTTAGTTGGTCTTTCATGGTAATATTGTCTCTGTATGGCTTTGTTTACATGAGCAATCCACTGATGGGCTTAAGTATACCCTTGGAGACACTAAACTAATTTCTTGTACAGGTACGTTTCATAATTCCCCTCACAGTTACATTTATTATTCGTCAACTAAATTAAAATATTCCCCCAAAAACGGGAAATATGAAGCGAAAAATATGAAAAGAAAATGTTAAAAAATAACTCTTTTTAAGCACTTTTGTCCGTTAATGTGAGACAGTGAAGCTGAGACCACTGAGACAACACAATAATAAATCTGTGCTGCTCTCGCTTCTCCTTTGTATCATTTTTTTCCCCTCCAAAAAATTCAAAAGCAAGCCTCCTTCCCAAGGTTGTCATTGTGTCTGGGCGGCAAAGGGTTAGTGATAAGTGACAGGTGCGTTCAAGTTACTGGGAAATGCCAGGAAAATTAGGGCTGTAGGTAGCAGCGAACCTTGGAGACATTAAGGTGTCAGTAGTCAGTATCATCTATAACTTTCACGGCTCCAAAACTGGAATAAGAATGTTTTATGGAATAAATAATATGACGTAGCTCGAAAATTATTGGTGACTCACGTGTACAATCTGCACGTCTTCTTTTAAATATAGCTTTTATTCACCGAAAAAATGCTACATTTTATTGAAGCCATGGAAATGGAGTTTATATTATGCATTTTTAAAAATTTATAATAGTCAGCTAGGAAGTTCTGGACGAAGTGGAGGAGATTTTTTCTGTAATTTAGTTTCTCACGGTATCCTTTATCACCTTTGGGGCTCTGTTTGTGTACTTTTGTGCACTTCAAATGATGTTGGAACGCAGTGACTTCATTTTGTACCTGAAAAAGCATGTAGTAAAGCATTCCATTAATTGGTGGTTTGGTCTGAAATGGAGGCTGGAGAAATTTTAGGATTTGAAATACTAAAACGACAAATTGAAAGATTCCAGGAAAGAATATGTTAAGACAATGAAACGGGAATCGAACATCGCACAAATGTGCATTCAACGAGCGTATTAATTTGTACCAGTGGGAAATATTTGGAAGCTCCTTTGACCTCAGGGGGGTTAGAAAGCTTTAATGAGCGAATATAATTATGAAAATGTCACAATTTCGCAAAAGTAGGAGTGAAGAGTGGAGCTATAGTTTCTTCACGGTTCATAATAAATCGATCAAAGGTACATCAAAAACGATTCCGTGCAAGTTTGAATGTAGCATGTTCGACTAGGATATGTAAGAAGGACAGATAGTCCGATTCTCCGATTTGACCTCTGCATCTTTTATTAAAATGTACTGGTAAATGGTTGTACTGGTAAATACTATTTTTGAATGAGCTCATTACCAATTCATCCATACTTTTAAATTGTCAGGTGAAGTCGGTGGACTAGATCTGATGGAAGGTGGTCGTGTCATAGTAATCATCCTCAAGGCTGTATATTATGTGAGAAGGAGGAGTAAGGACACTCTTTTCATACCTGATAATGAATAAAAGATTAGGTTAGTTTATTTACCGACTCAGTGTTCAAGGACTTGTTTTGAGAACTTTTTTACACAACTGCTAAGGGTGTAACGGTATAGGAATAGGAAGTGTACAAATGCTTGACACTTCTTATTCCTTGCAATCGACAATGAATCACGCTGGCCCTTCCAAAGAAAGAATTGGACCGTTTATTAGGGAATCAGGTCAACAATGACATATGGCTAGAGTTTTCTGTAATTTTCCAAAGTAAGATCAGTCATTCGTCATTTTTCTTACTTGTGCTCATCCCTTTGTGTTGACGCGAAAGTCTGTAATTCGCCCTAGGGGTGGAGCTTCCAGTTGGAATATTTGTTTCGAGCACATTTCCTGTAGGAACTTTTATTTTTCGAAATGAAAAAGGGATGACTTTTGCTAAAGTACTAACTTTTTTCCAGCGTAGAGAATAAAGCTTGTACGATCAGTTTTGGAAATCCCACTAGGATTTTAATTTGCCACAAAGCAGTCGTATTTAGGCATGTTGATGCTCTCATTCTCACTATCAGGATCTTTTGGAAAAAGCATGGAAAAGAATATCGTCAGTAGCTGTAGTAAGTTTTGTGATAATATTTTAGCAATTTTAACACAAATTGTGAGTACCCTCTTTTTCATGGTTCCAGGGGAGAAGCTGAGCAAAGAGGTGCACCCTTTCTCCTTCAAACATCGGAGTTTTCCCATCGAAAGCATGTTGCTAGCTCTGTGACAATGCAGAAATTCATCTTCGATGAAAATCAATTTAATTTAATAAATAATTCAAATACTGTACAAAAATGAAATCTTACTCGTCCCAGAAAATGACCCTGCAATTGTAGTTCATACCTTTGTGCAGGGCATATCCACAAGAATATCCAGATCATATTCATCCTCCAGAACTCATCAGTTCATACACCAACACTTCGCAGGTTTGCCTCAAGATACCCGGCTCATAAAAGTGATCTTCACACTGTCGCCAGATACATCCGATTCTAGTCCTCACCAACATGTCAACCCTTTTTATTCCTTGCATTACTTCAGTTTCCGCAATCCTTGCTGTTCCCTTGAAAGTCCAGAGTGAATTAATTGATGCACGTGGCTGAAATAGCTGCCAACGATGCGGTGATGATCTGGGAGAAAAGACGAAAATTAATGTCATTGTAAGAAACAAATTTTAGGTAATAATATAAAAACGTAGTCCTCCCCGCGCCCTCGACTTCAACGAAACATTATTTAATGATTGTATTACAGAAGAATGTCCCCCGCCTACTCTACCAAGCACGAAGTTATCGATCAAACAAGGAATCATCAAATGTTACCTTTAACCTTCAAGGCAAGACAAAAGGGGAATGTCCTTGGGAGCCTGGAAAAGTCGGTAATTGTGACCGAATTTTATACCTTCAAAAATCGGTTGCCCCTTGCCGGTATGCCTTCGTGCGTCCTGCAGTTCCTTCTAATTGACCCAGGAAAAAAATGGGGAGGATGGATATAATGTACTACGTACTATTAACATTTAAAAAATGATTACATTCGTATCCTGAGTTCCTGAGAATTTGTATGGTCGTACATAATACTCAGCACGCGTCCCTAATTGGGGTCAGCTGGCGATTGCAGCTACTATGACACCACTTACGTAATTATCATTAGCACATTTTCACTATTTATGTCCTATAACACCACTACAAGTCTCCCTATACAGTCTATTAGACAAGTACGTACACAAGCGTCATAAGGCACTGATTTAAACCATTAAATTGCCAAATACTACTTGTTGTAATTCAAAAGGAATTCCAAAAAAATGGTTGTAATTCGTCACAAAAAGCCGTGTCATTTTAACTTGGATTTAAAAACAGTTGACTGTGGAACTTTCACAGGACTAGGAAAAACCGTAATGAAACTTTCCCCCTCCAGTTATTTACGTGTAAAAAGAGAATATTATGACTGTCTTCGGATGAGCACGAGATTGGGTAAAAAGTGTGTATTTTCCCGCTGGCAAGGAAAATGAATTTCATACCGGTGACAAAATATTGACATGTTAACTTGATGCCATCACCTTTCACCCACGTTTCCCCCTCCCCAGAAGGCTAGACAAACGACTCCAGTCATAAAAATTATGAAAAAAAATACATTCAAATACTTCTCTCTTATTAAAAGTAATTACAGTCCTTTTTTTTCAGTCTGCGCAATTGACACTTCCAAAAGTTCACATGGATATGAGGAAGGTCATCGAGATGATAATGTTGGATCGTCGGACAGTAGTAGATCCGCCTGTGACAGTTTACACCCTCATAAAATGGGCAATGACTATACGTATAGGTGTAATCAAGTTTTTGTACAGAAAATAAATTGAATGACGTTTTTTTTTAATTTCTTTACTAATAGTATGACATTGAGATGTAAAAATAAAATATTATAATAGTAACAATAAAATTTTAATGTAACTACATTCCTTCATTGAAGGTTGTGACTTTTTGGGAGATATAGAAAATAGATGCTTTTTTACTTCATGCAGCATTGATGACTGCACTGTCTCTGCAGCCTCATTAACCCTTTAATTGTGCATCCGCTGTATTTCAATGTCCTCGCCAAAACCCATAAATACAGTTAACAATTGCCCCAAATAATGTCGGGATGGGGAAGATTAATTGATGGCAATAAAGAAACTTTTAACTACAGTGAATTCCTTCATTTGTGTGAGTCACTTTGTCTACATACAGATGTAATGGAGTCATTGGTAACTATAGTTAAAAAAAAAGAATTATCCCCCCTCTCATTCGTGCTTTCTTCTTCCTCTTGTGCAAATATTAGTTTGAGTAAACCAGGATGTTGTATGGTACAAGGAAAAATATACATGTTATGCAATTGTAAAGTGACTTCTTCATGTGTATTTTTGTTAAAGAACCGCATATTTGTGTATCATAGTAAGTAACAAGTAAGGTTTTTTTTTTTGTGGTAAGGTGCTCTTATGGGAACTTATGTGTGTGTACAATCATGAGGATATTTTCTTTTTGTGGGATTCTCGTTTTTTTCTATGGGAGTGAAACAAGGAGAAGGAGAGTTTTTTTTTCTGTGGGATCACTTATCATTTTATGCAGTCTCATAAGGATGTTGGTTTTTACAAGGCGCTAAATTTTAGTCAGTACGTCAGTATGAAAACTTGTGTGTTCTACCCAGTCCTCAATCTCTAAAAAGAGATTCTCCCACATCATTTACACGGACAAATATAGAAGTCGGCTTAGTCCAAAAAAAAAACCGTGTATTATTTTAATTTTTTAATTTCCAAAAGACAAGCAAGTAATCTTTCATTTATTTGGAGATTTTTTGTTTGTAATTCTAATAACAATTATCTCAACATGGGTTGAACCACATCATTTACTTGGACTTGGTCGTAGTTACAGATTTCTGTAGACTCCTATCTTTTTGTTGTTGTTTCTTCTCATCTTTTTCTTTTTACTGTAATTGTAATAGAAAAGAAAGTAAATTGTTACATAGATTTTTTTTCTCACACTCACATCATCATTATCCTTTTTTTTTCACCCAGGAAAAAAAATCCCTTGTTCTTAAATATTCGATAACATATGAGAAGAAAATATTCTTTTGTGTGCTCACATATACCTTTAGAGAAGCAGTTTACAGTTTGCGTTCAAGAAGTGAACATTGATAAAAGTGTTTTCAAAAAATATTTCCCCCCTTTTGATTTTTAAACTACTATTATATTCTGATATTTTTGTAAATCAATTTACAAATCAAATGAAGAGAAACACTTTTGTTCCACACCGAAAAAAAAAACAGTGCCTCTTATAACTGTATGTGATCGAGCGGCTTTGGGTAAACGATATGTTTCTATATACTGATTAGATTTTAAATTAATAAAATTCTTACTGCACAAATGTGTCTTCTTGAAATTGTCCAACAAGGAAATTATCTAACATGTGCTTTTTTTGATCTCTTCTCACGTGAAATGAGAGAGACAAAGGATAGGAATTGAGATGTTATTCTCAAGTGGATTATATTCTTACACTTTAATTTTATTTTGTACTTCAAAATATATCTACAAACATCTAAATAGAAATATTAGTGCAAATCTGTCAAATCTCTTCCGAATGTGAACAATAGACATGCTTATTATTGGTGGAAGGTAAACAAACAATGTCATGAACATGGTAATCAAAGCTCGTTTCAAGCTGTTGATATCTTGTGTAGATAGCCGTTAAAGATTATGTATTTGAAAAGAATATTTACAAACAAATATTATATCATATATATGAGCTGTGATTTCTGTGAGAACCCGTAAAGATTATTGTCTTGTACAATTAAATCATCGTGTGAAATTATTTTTTCTACTATTGGAGACTGTTTTTTGCAAAGCCAAATAACAAAATCTAATCTATACAAGTTTAATCGACACTCCTGCCTCTGTGAAACGATATACCTGGCGGGTAACAATAGTTTTGATCTAATGACATTATTGTTATACAAATGTGTATCAACAAGTTTTATTTATGTTTAGAATCATTAGTTTGTTTTTCTACATCAAAGTGTAACAAAATCCTCCACGGGTTTGGCGGGACCAAAAGAAATTAATGAACAAAAAAACGTATTTTCGAGGAAATATCATCTGTACGAGTTTAAAAATCTCGAAAAAAATAGGAAATAATAAAGTACTATAAAGTATCATAGTAAAACTTCCTCAGGAAGAAGCTTATACTTAAAAAAAAAAACGTGTTCGACAATCTGTTACTCAAACAAACCAAAAAAAAAAAACAAAGATAAATGGATCTGAACAAGGAAACTGGAAATGACCGAATAGGGATTTCTACCGGTCGCAAAATGAGGGACACCAACAATACTTCCATCGCACCTCTGGCCTCATCGCCCACTGAGGAATCCACGGACAGTGACAATGACCCGGATTCACATTCTGGCAATGTGAACAATGGCAATAAAACCAAAGTAAGTGACTTGTGAATAACGATTCTCTAATAAAAATTTACATTTTTTCCCCACAAATGAAAAAGGAAGCATTGTTTTTAAACCGTCATTTCGATGGAATTCCTTATTTCTCCCTTTACAGCCATTGCAATTTTGCAAACATTTTGCCTCATCAACATTTCTCTTCCTCCTTCCTGCCCAACCTTCCTTGGTGGCATCCACTCCGGTTACAAAAAAGGACAGACAGACAAGCACGTCGAAAGGGGAGGGAGATTGAATAAATTATTGAAGCCATTAGAACACCCGTACAAATTACAAGAGTATTTTTACACATTCGTTCAAATCTGCTAACGATGTCGGCATTTTCTCAAAAGGTGTGCCATCCCAAGTTTCTTTTGTACTCCCCATTTCACGGCTTACAAAAAAAAAAAATGCAACAAGAAATCCCATTTTACTCTCCTTTTGTTGTCGGAGAATTGGGGCTGCAAACACGATTAGGAGAGGTAATTGTGGCTCTTCTGACATATATAATGGGCGGACTTGTTGATACTTTCCTAAAGGGTCTTCATACCGGGGATTCTCTCCGTACTATAAAGAGGTGCAATAATAAAAAAAATTACTACTACATAATAATATTAATAATCTTGGTCGTATCCTCTTTTTTTATCATGTCGAACATTCTGTAAAAAAAAAGGCTTCAAAGGAGTCTAGGCAAAAATTGGGGGCGTGAGTAATGTATTAGCACGTCGTAAGAAGAAAAAAGGTATACATATACAGATGATTGAATGTCAAAGGAGAATTTTTCATAGCCCTGTTGGTCTGTCCGTTTTTTTTCTTCTTTGAAGAAACTCCCCTCGATTTTGATAGCGAAATCTATCAAAAGTTGAGTGCTCGCTCATAAAATAAAATGCATGTATAAAATATGTATTATTGTCAAAGAATTGACGTACGTATAACGCTCATTCCTCTTATTACTTTTCCCCGCAGACTTCCCCAACCATTACAATCATCATCATCATCATATTATGTGCTCTGATGAATAAACAAAAATACTAACTCGCCATTTTTCATATATAGTTTTTTTTTATATTCTTCATTCTTATTTCCTTGTCAGATTAATCGATGATAAAACGCTCATATAAGATTGGAAGCATAACTTGTACTTTATTACCGGAGGTCCCTTTTTAATGGGTACAATCCTATTAACATTATTTTTCAGCCATTTCCTATTTACTATGCATCACTATATGTGCATTACCATATACACATCATATTACCACATAGCAAACTATTTTCTCTATATTTACTCTGAAATTCCTTTCACTATGTTTCTTCCCAAATGATTTTTTTTTTTATTTCGCTCGAGCTTCCTTTAAAATTCAATTTTAAACAAAGCTACAAGTAAGTAGTACGAAAAAAAAAAATTGTTTATCATTCATTCTTTTTCCTCTTGCCCTTCAATATATTGGTTGGTTGCAAGAAAATGGAAGCCTTCAGTTTTATCTCGTATAGACCAGAGAATACCCGATTAAAACCATTATTGCTGTCCAAATCCCAGGTTTCCCTTGCATTATAAAACAGAAGTCGGAGGTGGAGAAGATAAAACAAGAGGGAACATGCAATTTAAGGAGAGAAAAAAAAGACAGAAAAATATACACAAAACAGTGATATTCCCGGAATGAGTGTGTGTTAAGACAAACGACAAAAGTGACAAAGATGTAAACACTCCTTCTCTTTCCATCTTATTTTTCTCTCCTTCAAACTCCATACCTTTTGGCTCTGTGTTCCCCGAGTGCACCAACTGTGTAACAACAGTTTCTTTTCATTTCCATGGACATGTAATAGATTTCTTTTGTTTAAAACAAGTTACTCTCCTTGAAGAGCGCATGGGAGATAGAAGGAGAGAGAGAGAGAGGGAGCAAGAGAAATGGTTTACCGCAATGGTGTACGTTAGATTGTTTAGAAAAGAAAAAAAAAACTAGAAATACACCACTGTGGTATTCTCCGCCATCAAAATGTGAAGCTTATTTTTATTATTTTTTCTCTCCCCAACTACTACTCCTACTATTACATACAGAAGGAAACACTGCAGTCTGAAATAGTGAAAAGGTATATAACTCTTTCGCAACTCGTGCATACCACAACATCCCGTGAGCATGTGTCAACAAATGAACCAGCCACTCTCATTCCGAATTACTTGCATACAATACGTATCAAAATACACGGTTGTTTTAAATCTTTAATAGCACTCATCGGAGTATATGATTAATTTTTTACAAGAGAATTCTTAAAGCATACAAAATAAGCTTTCCATCCTCTCTTTCTCTCTCTCTCCCTTTCCTGCTCTGCACACCAGGAATTCACTGAGTCTCGAAGAAAAAAACAAGCAAAGGCGAAGGAAGGAATAATAATAGTAATACAGGAAACAGAGGGCTAGGTATATAGTTTGGATACTGGATATGACGCTAAGTGAATAAATGGGACACGTTCTGTAAGTGTACCAAGGCATTGTAAGTATACCTGGGCCTGTGAATATACTGCAAGTATTATTATGACAAAAATCTCTGGTATTTTCCAAATACATATAAATGTACAGACCAACCTGAAAGTCTCATCTCTCATCTGATCTGTTAGAGGAACTATAAATTTTTGCTCGGAATGTCGAGGATAGCAGAAAATTGAGGAATTTTTGAAGGAGGCAGAGATAGGAGGGAAAATGTTCTTAACTGTTTCCTTCCACAATACGGATTAATTCCTTTTCGTAAAAGTGTAATTATATGTGATGACGATATTATTTTAAGTTCTACATAATTCCATATAATTATGTACCTATATGTATATTTGTATATACATATGTACCAAGACAATTTTGGCAAAGCCATCCAAACCATTTTTCTCCCGTCCTACCCCACCTTTTTATTTTTGTAGAGCCCGCACCAATACCGTCCTTGTTCTTCCTTTGTGTTATAATGGGAAGAAGCCGTGTCTGGATGGAGCACATGGCTTTTCTTTTTGCATGGTGCTGATTCGGAATGGAAATTGATTTGTACGATTTTGCCCCAGATTTTTTTTTTTTTTCATTACCATCAATCACATTTTTTAGTATGCCCAAGCTATATACTTTGTGCTTGGGTATAATCGTCATATATGCCACAAGTGGTTGCACTTGTACATCGTTCACGGTTCACAGAAGACACTTGCTTCCGTATTTATGACCACAAGGGAGTTTATTGATGATTCAAGGATTGCAATAATAATGCTTCTATTAATAGATAAATCCCCATGTGTTCATTTACTCTGTAATTTAATGACTCTTGTGATTCGACGAAAAAATCGGTGGTGATAATTCACTCTGCTAGAACATGATTTCTGTACCTGCAAATTTTTTTTCAAGTGATATAACACTTTTAATACGTGATTAATATAATTACCTTGTACTCATCCTGCTTCCTCAGTATCTATAGTGTCTGCACATGTTTAAAGATGTTTAAAAATATGGTTGAAAGTGGGATAAAATGAGCCTGATTGAAAATGAGGTTCATTTTCGAATGTTCCCTTCTCTAAAGGGCTGTTTTTGAGTCTTTTGTCGAAGGTGCTCCTGCATAAAAGACTGCTTGTGATTGTTTTATTCCCACAAATTTATGATGACTATTTGCTCTTGATTCTCCTTTTGTAACGCATGTCTACACGTGTGCGTGCCGCTCTGCACCTTTTACATAAGGTGACAAGCAGGGTCAGGAAAGGAGAAAAAATGTCAGTTCCTCTGCGAATGAACGCATTGCGTGTATGCTCATGCGGAGAGGGAGAATAATAATAAATAATTCACACCCTTTAACGGTACATTATTATCGCTCAAGATTTGGTGCGTATATGGAGCACATTCTATGAAGGAGCCCTATGTTTTTCGTCTCTATTTTTTTATTTTATTTAATGAAAGGGTGGAGAGCTATCAAAATTGAATGGAAACTTTAAATAACTACAAATGTACATGCATACATTATTATTTAGCATGATCCCAGCCTCCAAGATGGTACATGGAGCAACAATATCATTGGGGTGTTTAACCCTTAAAAACAAGAAGAAATGGTTAAGGACGGAGATGGGGGGGGGCTTCCCTAATTATTGAAAGGTGTGTGGGAAAATCTGGGTTTCTGTTCCTAAATGTTAGGCGAATTCGGCGAGGCAAGGATGATGTGTAAATGTATATTATTATACTCTGCACTATTAAATATGATTACGGCTTGCCACAAGTTATGTTGTGATTTTATGGTGGGAGAACATTCACTGTTGCTTTATTATGTAGAATATTATGTATTACGAATTACTTAATCCACAACTTCTCACCTTGTCGGAATTATAATGGCGTGTAGAAAAGCTGGAGATAAATACTGGCTAGATTATTGAAGTCCGAATTGGGTGACAAATGATGAGATATTTTTGAGTCTTTAAGAGCCTTATAGCAGTATTAGCTTGGAAATGGGAGAATTAAATGGAATGCCTTGTCTTGTCCGTTTCCTTGGACTTAATATTTTTTTTGCCTTATTTTACTTTGCTCTACAAAACGATTGGCTACTAGAGATATGATTTTTCCATTTCCAGGGTCTTCTTATGCCACAGGGACATGTGTTTACTCGATGCTTGATGAGATTCACGTGGCTTGGGCTTACTCGGTTGTAAAAATTGACCAGGGTATCATGGGAGAAAGGAGAATGAAGTAGATTTATAAGATGTCAAATGAAAGATGGTAGACCTAGAAGCCTAGAACGAATTGTCTGATGTTTTTTTTCGATGGACAATTTTTTCCTCCCCGTTAAGCTGATTATGTGATGTGAATATTTACTCGTTCCTACCCGGGATGATGGTTTGGGGAAAAGTAAAAAAAAAAAGGCTTTTTTTTAGTAGTACGAGAAGAATCTTCTGGGATGGGAAGGACTTTCTCCACTTTGTTTTTCGGCCTTAGCTCAGGCCAAGCGGGAGAAAAGGAAGAAGTTTTATGTGTGTTGTGTATGAATATTTAAGTAAAATATTAGATTTTTTTATATTTTAAATCTCTTAATGCAGCCAACTCTATTCTGTTCCATGGCAGAAGTTGATGGACGTGAGAAGGATCCACAAAAATGCCCATTTGTTTCTCGAGCGACGGCGAAAGAGCATTACTTTTATTCGGGGTTTTTCACAAGCTTCTCCAAAGGACTTAGGCATTCTTATGATTTTGCCAGGGAGCAATTTTGAAGCATATAAAGTCGGCTTAATATGATGATTAAATATGGTCCTTCTCTTTCCGTCTCCCTCCACTATATCTCTCTATAAAAATTCACAAGGCCCATGGCAAAATGTACATGTATATTTTGAACCATTCATGATGAGCTTTGGGACTTTTAGTACATTCAGTTTTTGCTGGCAACACGTGATCATTCCTTATTGTACGTCTGTGCACTTACGCCAGTGATTATTATTTGCAAGCAATCAGTGCATTTATTTTTCTCCGGGATCCTTCCAAGCAACCAATGAGGAGCAATTAACAGGATTTATTTATCTTCATTATGTGTATTCAAGTTGCAAAACGTATTCAGCTTGCCCACATTCTATTTCATCCCATTTACTTCCCAAATGTTTTGTTTCTCAACGTCATCTCTCTGTGACTTTGTACACGGAACGTGGATACTGCAGATACAGAGAAGAAAATGTGCACACGTGTGTCTTTTCGTTGGATGCTCAAGAAAAAATAGGAACAGCTCATTGGGAATTGTGAAGGTTAGAAGACCAACAAATTATCTCATCCCATGCCGCAATTGAAGTGAATGTGACGCTCAAGTCAGTCTGTCTGTCTCTCTCTCTCCCCTTATGACTGCCTTAGGACGGGTGTACACGTATCACTGTGAATTATATTATTATGCAAAAAGACCAAGAGAAAAAAAGGAACAACAACCATCTCAAGTCCATGTGAGTTTTTGCCAGTCAACTTTTGACTTTGTTGTCTTTATATTGTTCACGTAAGACATTTATAAGGAGAGGAAAAGTAGGAACAAAAGGGGGAAAAAATCTCCTTCCAGCCATTACATGTGTGTAAGCCGTTGGTTGGTGAGGCAATAATAATTAAATAGTACGTCATGCTCACCATAAAAACCTTTACCAAACTATAGAAGCATTGCAAAATCTCCAAAAAATTTTTCCTCAAGCTGTCTTACAAAAGTCTTTGGAGAATAAATTATAAACGACATAAAAAAGTTTTGTTTTTTTACCCTGTTGGATGCAAATAAAAGTTTTTGCGAATGAATCTACACCTGCTGGAAAAAAAAATTTGGTTTTGAAAAATTGCAAACTCATACAAAGGGTGTGTATACAGATAATATTTCCACAAGTAATTAGGACTGCTAATTCCGTGGTTTTTTCCCATTTAAATTCTTCTCACTCTTGATTGTTTTAAGATAATTTAAGGGCTGTTAACACCTACAGATACATCCATACTGGATGTGTAAAATCCTCTGGTACACCCTCACTGTCCAAACCAAAAGTTGTAGTGGACAGTAGGGAAATTTCAGTACGAAACTCCATTGACGCCCTTGTATATAAATGTTTTTCCGCGTACGTATAGATCTCGTAAAATTGTGTACATAATTTTTTCAAACACAATTTCTATTGTGTAAAATTCCTTGGCTGGACCAACATTTGAAAGCTCTCCTCTTATATCCGAGTAACACATTTGGGGGTTCCGGATCGGACCAGAATTGCTGTTAAGATAATTAACATTAGGGGATTTATAGGATTTTCCTGCTAATCCTTTGAGATTTTTGGCTGTATTGGGAGTGGAGTAGCTCAGGTTTTTTGCACATCCAGGAAAACATCGTGGGTTCACGGTTAACACATCATATTAACTCCATCGGATTTCCACAGAAGCTACAATTCATCGTGAGGATATGATTATATTGTATTCTCCACCCTCGACTTACTGGAGAATTACTTATTATTATTATTATTTTTTACTACGTTTTGTTTTTGTTTACTTCCTACACATCTTGCACAGATATCATAAGCAAGTGCCTAGGAAGAGAAGACGACATGGCCTGGTAATAATTATTTGAGCTTATAAACATGCATAAATTTACTCGGATAAACAGATATTCGTGGAATGGTAGGAGAAAAAACAAAAAGTTGGCGATTACGTTTCACCATGATGACTTCACCATAATGTGTTGCAATATACACAAATGTCCATACTTTTTGCCCGCGCTTAATGTATGCTATTCGCATGTTGTAACACGTACAGTATACTAGGAGCGAGAGAGAAAAAAGTGCATGAAATTATTAGCTCTATATGTACTACTTGTTTTTATTATTTCTCCTTCCCCATGCCTTTTATTACCATCATGGATTATTTTATACCTTCCCCACCAATCTTCTTCAAGGATCTGGACGACTGTTGTGAAAATGTTATAAAACGTGGCTGTTAGTCAGATTGGAAGCGGGAATCGATATTAAATCCTTTAATAGGCTTCCCTCGAACCTGTTGTGTGTACTCAACGAAGATGTGCCAAAGGAAGGGTAGGAGTGAGGGGGAGAAGGCAAATGTCTGAGACGGAGAAGAAAGAGACATAAACAGAGACGGGTAGTCAGCGTTTATCAAGAGGAAGAGAGAAACAAAAGGAGGCAACTTTTAGGGGAGATGTGCGTCCAGAGACAGAGGGGGAAAGGAAGAATAAAAACAGAGGTCAATTCAACAACAGCAATGGGGTAGAGGCGAAAAGAGAGGATGAGAGACAGAGGCAACGGGAAGGAGAGAAAGAGATGCAGAGAGATAAAGAGGAGAGAAGAAAGACGGGCAAAGGGAAGGAGCGAAGGGGATGCAAAGCGAAACAAAGAAAGAAATACAAAGAGAAGAAGAAAAGGAAAGGCAAAGAGACGAAGAGAAAGAGATGAAAAAATAGAGACAAAGATAAGAAGAGAAAGGAGGCAAAAACAGGTGATTCAAATAGAGACAAAGAGAAGAAGAGGTAGAGATTACAAGAGAGAGGCAAAGAGAAAGAGATTAAGAGAGAGACAGAGAGAAGAAGCGAAAGACAATAAAAGAGAGAGAGAGAAACAAGAGAAAGGCAATAAAAGAGAGAGAGAGAAACAAGAGAAAGGCAGTAAAAGAGAGAGAACAAGAGAAAGACAATTAAAGAGAGAGAACAAGAGAAAGACAATAAAAGAGAGAGAGAGAGAAGAAGAGAAAGATCAAATGAGAGACAAAGAGAAGAAGAGAAAGATTAAATGAGAGACAAAGAGAAGAAGAGAAAGATTAAATGAGAGACAAAGAGAAAATGAGAGGAGAGTAAAAGAGAGACAAATAGAATAAATGAAAGATAGACAAAGAGAATAAGAAAGAGAGACAAAGAGAAGAAAATAAAGAAAGACAAAGAGAATAAATGAAAGAGAGACAAAGAGAATAAATGAAAGAGAGGCAGAGAATAAAAGAAAGAGAGACAAAGAGAATGAATGAAAGAGAGACAGATAATAAAAGACAGAGAGACAAAGAGAACAAATGAAAGAAAGACAGAGAATAAAAGAGAGAGACAAAGAGAACAAATGAAAGAGAGACAGAGAATAAAAGAGAGAGACAAAGAGAACAAATGAAAGAGAGACAAAGGGAAGAAGAGACAGAGAGGCAACGATGAGACGAAAGAGAGAAATATCAGAAAAGACAGAGATGCTAACGGAAGGATAGGAAAATACAAAGAAAGGCAAAGAGAAGGAGAGAAATAAAGGCAAAGAAAAGGAGAGACAGGCAAAGATGAGCCAAAGAGAGGCCAAAAGAAGAGAAATAAAGGCAAACAGAAGGAGAGAAGGGGAAAAGGTAGCGAAAGAGAGGGAAAAAGGAGAAAAAGATAAACAAATAGGAGTAAAAGAGAGAAAAAAGAGATTGCAAATATTCACATATTTCAATTCCACATTCACAAAAAAGTCTTTCGGAGAAAGAAATTATGGTGGAATGAAAAAAAGGCAAATACGAATTCCCCTACATACTTGACGCTCTCCAAAATTCTTGAATGTTTCTAGGATTATTTTATTTATACTCATATAAGTAGCTTCACAAAAAGGGAATTTAATTAAACCCTATACATTTCTTTCCCCAAACTCCCTGTCCTTCATCTGTCATTCTAAAGCCTCCTTGGGCATGAACACGTGCGAGAAATTTTTCCGCTACATATACTACCAGAGCAAACTTAGAGTTGAACGTATGTACAATGATTGAATATTGAAAACGATTTTCAAGTCCAATTATTTTACTATCTTCCTCCAGCGTAATACTAGAGACGGAGAAGGAGAGAAAATTGGGCCCTTAGAAATTGTGTTTCCTATGAGAGACGTCATTCTGTATATTTTTGGCTCGGACATTGGAAGACGTAAATATTGGACATACGGAGTACATTTTTTTTTTGCTACAGAAAAAAAAGTATCCCGGGTTTTACCCGATTTTCCCTTGCCCCAGTTACTCCGATGAAGGAATAACTGGATCAACTTTTTTTCTTCTTCTGGCAATCCCTGCCATTGAAAGTATGCTCATACGTATGCTCTCGTCAATGTTCAAGGAAAACATACGGAGTAACAGATAGATACATTTCCCGTTGAAAACGTTGACATAGTGCAAAGGAATAAGTATCTACTCCCATTATTTCCCCTCTCTTGCTGCCGTGTTGATAGCAGCCGTCACAATTTGTAATATGATTTGGATGATTACGGTTGATTTCTCCCAGGGAAAAGTCTATAGAGTGTTGAAGATTATTTGGAAGAGGAGCGGAGAGCGCCGAGAGAATCGCCTCTACAACAACTCATGACAGTTTTATCTCTGCCAGTTCCTTTTTTCTTCTTCATCTTCTAGTAGCGTGCCTTCATTTTTTTTCTTTTTCTTTTGGCCCTCTCCAGGGAGGTTCTCGGACGGATCCGTCAAACCCGCACTGTTGGCTCTCAGACGGGGAAACTCTTTTTCTTGATTAGGTTTCATCATGTGTATATAGGACAGTCGTGGAAAAAAACGGAGAAAAAAAATATGATTTTTTTTCCTCCCATTTGAGTAACATTGAAGCTCCTCCAGTAGACATGAATAGGTATTAGAAGCTACCCTTGAGCAAGACACATCATTTACTTCGAACTACTCCTCCATCCGTAGCTGTCTCTCTTCAGTGCCAGGACTTTTTTGTGGAGATTGACCCTACTTGAGGAGATGAAGTGGAGAGGAAGAACTTGACCGAATTATTTCAGTCTCCAAGAATCGTAATCCTTTTCATGCAGACTTGCCCCTCTCCTTCCCTAGAAGTCAAGGGCGTTGGTCGTTTTTTTTAGCATCTTTTAATTTCTAGTAGGATTCTTCCAGACAAGCCTATTACAGATGGTCCTTTTCATCTTCATCCCTCTCTTTCTCTCTCTTTCTCCCATCTTCATTTTCTCTCTCTTTCTCCCTTAATTTTTCCCCCCTCTCTCCCTTTCTCTCTCCCATTTTCTCTCCCTTTCTCTCTCCCATTTTCTCTCTCTTTCTCTCCCATTTTCTCTCTCTTTCTCTCTCTTTCTCTCCCATTTTCTCTCCCTTTCTCTCTTCCATTTTCTCTCTCTTTCTCCCATCTTCATTTTATCTCTTCCATTTGCTCTCTCTTTCTCTCCCATTTTCTCTCTGTTTCTCTCTCTTTCCCATTTGCTCTCTCTTTCTCTCCCATTTTCTCTCTGTTTCTCTCTCTCTCTCATTTTCTCTCTCTTTCTCACATCTTCATTTTCTCTCTTTCTCTTTCTTTCATTTTCATCTTATCTCTCGCTTTCTCTCTCCTTCTCTCTCTCTCCCTCAGCTTCATTTCATCTTATCTCTCGCTTTTTCTCTCCTTCTCTCTCTCTCCCTCAGCTTCATTTTCTCTAGTTTCTTTCTCTACTTTTCTTTCTCTCTGTTTCTGTTATCTTCAATTACTCTTTCTTTCTCCCGTCTTCATGATCTCTCTCATCTTCATTTTCTCTCTTTTCTGTCTCACCGACTGTCTCTCCTTCTTTAATTTCTCTCCCCGTCTTCCACAGCGCCTTACTCTCTCCCTCTTTTCCTGTCTTGTCTCATTCCCTATTTTTGTGTCTCCATTTCTCCGTGTTTCTCCGTGCATTAGACCTATTACGGGCTAACATTCCCCAGGGAATCAGGGAATGAATGATTTTATTTGGGAAAGTGAAAATTGAAAGGGGGGAAGAGATTCTTCGGACATTTTCTACATGATTAACTCATGCTTTTAGGAAGAATCCAAGTGGAAATTCTGCCCCATATAAAAAATCTATTTGGGGAATCTAATAAATAAAAAAAGGAGTTGAATCCCGCTTTTTTTCTCTTTCACTTATGGACCATCTGACCACATCTCGTAAGATGCCAGTAGGTTAAGGTAGATCATAAGCTTCTTTTTTTCTTTCCCCAAGGTTTCCTTGAATCAGGAGAGAGGGAGAGAGAGAGAGAGAGAGAGTGAATGAGAGAAGGAGATGATGGAGTCAAGTAGAAAACAGAAGATGAGTGTGTAGAGTGTACACACGTGTGCTGGAGTGATTGGTGTTGTGGTGTGCTTCGTGATCCGTGCCTTCCTTCATTCTATTCAACTCATGTGCTTGAGGAGGAGTAGTAGTAGTAGCCTTGAAAAGAATTTAGTATTATTGCGTGCTGGCAAGAATTTTATGTTCAAGTACTAAAGATGATTAAAAAGTTATGTGTATATACAAATGGAAAGGTAAGAAAGACAAGGATATGTGTATTCTTTACATGCGTCCATACGTGACGTGTATCAGGCTCAAGCATGTACTTCCTCAATTTGCCCAGGGCTCGTCCATAGTGGTTTAGACACGAATAAGATGCAGCAAATTTTTATGGAACAAGAGTGTCTCCGGTTTGCGGGGGTTGACGAATACTCAAAAGGCACATTCGACATCCATGGGAACGTGGAGGAGGGCTGGCAGGGAGGAATTATAGGGACAAAAAAACGAGGGAGAGAAATATTAAAAAAGCGTGATAGCAAAAAAAAAAAAAAAAAAACAAGGAGAAAGTCCTGGTATGAAATATTGGTAAGGAGAAGGAGAAATCAAGTAATTAAGAACGTGAAAGCAGACTGGGACAACTCAAAAAGAGGAACGGTTAGGAAAAAGAGGAGAAAAATGAGGAAATGACAGTGAGTATCGAGTAAGAAAAAAATATATAGAAAAAGAGTTACAGCACAAAAGGTATAAAGAAATGCAGGAGAACAATGGTTGGGTGACAAACATTTTAGGAGAAGAGATGAATTTTCGAGAAAAGTAAAAGTCCATTCAATGGGGAGGAGAATGGAGAAAAATAAATCAGGAAGCAAGTGAATTAGAGAAAGAAAACTACTACGAAAACGCTAAGGAAAGAGAATGAAAGAATGAGAGAAGGCAAGAGAAAAAGGAGAAGGTGGAGAGAAAGTTGAAAAAAAAAAACCAATGAAAGTGAAAACGGGAGAAAAACAAATAAAATCGGGCGAACACCTGCGAAAGAGAAACAAAATGAAAGATGAAAGGGTGAGAATGAACGATAGAAATAAAGAGAAAGAATACCATGAGAATGAGCACAGTACGGACCAAGAAAACGACGGAGATCGAGACTAAAAAAGAAAAAGCACGACAGGAAGAAAGTGAAAAAAGAACAAGAAAGAGAGATTGATGGAAAAAACGATAGAAGGACAGCATCTAAGAGAATTATTAGGAGAAATGAATAGAAAAATCGAGGGAAATCAAGTAAAGGGTGAAATCAGAAAGAGAAGAGCAGTAAGAAAGAGAAGAAGATGGTCTTTGAGTACTGCAACCCAATATCATATGCATGGTTGTGTTTAATCCTGGGAGAAAATAACGTTATTGGACCAAGTCATGCCATCATGATGAGACATTTAATTAAATTAGCTAGTTTGACGGGCGAAACTGGAAGGGAGGATACATGTTCAAGAGGTATACAAGTCTCCCTATAAGCTTCAAGAATCCTGGTGACGACAGAAACTGTCTCTTCTAGCCCCATTCAATATCCCTTTTTTGTATCCTTTACTTTTTTCCTTCACAAATTCATTTCTGTTCTTTTTCTGTGTGTCACAAATATGTCTCGTATCTGAACCTATCTCGCCCCTCATAGAAGCCCCTCTCTTTCCACGTGGGTCTTTATTTCATCTCTTTCATATCCTCACTCTTTCTCTCTCTCTTTCTCTCTCTTTCTCTCTCTT